>JAVIWB010006047.1:0-11467 GCA_031893035.1 Dermolepida albohirtum
TGCTTCATCACCATAAAAAGAATTCAGCTCGTCCATGCATTCTTGTTGAATAATCCACGCCAAAGTTATGAAAAATAATTGTACGAAAATGTTCGTGAGTTAACCCCATTTTTCGCTGACATAAAATTTTCAAGTGTGTGTGTGTGTGTGTGTATCACTGTATACTTTGAATTTAAGAATTATATATATTTTGTATATGTATTAACTTGTTTTTTCTCAGAATTTGGTTTTTTGAAAAGCACTAGACTTTTTTTTAAATGAAAATTATTTCAATTCTGATGTTTTTTTCCTTGATCTCTTAACTATTTATACATAAATAAATACGATTATCTATCCTATCTCTTTTTATTTAATTTGAACCAATAAATAAAATACTTTATATAAAATTAACTCACCAGCACTTCAATTAATCAAAATTAGAAATATATTTTTTATCTTACAAATAAACTAATATCAAACTAAATACGTTTTAAACAAAATTTTACGTTGACCACATGTATAAATTCTATTATATAAATTATTATTGACATAAATCTTACAATTTTTAATTTAAGTATTTATTTGGATAATGCCCGATTACATTCCTTTTTTCATCTTCTTCCAATAAATCGTAAATAAAAATTGGAATTGTTTAATTTTGTGCTATAACATAAGACTTAACAATACCGAGTCTATAGCACTGTAAAAGTTTTATGATGAGCAAAAGTCTCACTGTAATTTGTGTGTCGTACAAAGCAACTACTATTGAACGTTAGTTTATATTCTGTTACAGCCTTCAAGTTTTTTCGGAAAAGTCCATAAATTTAAATTTGAAATACGAGACAGTCATAACTCATGATTAAAGCCGCAAATTACAAGTTAACAGAGTAGCGCGCAGTGAAATGTTTGTTGGTCCTACAAAGAGTACATTGTCGTATACACGGTTTAGAAAAATTAATAAATCATCTATTTATTGATAAATAGCCAAAAGTTACATACTTATTAACGCAATAATAACTGTTGTACCTGTAAAATGGCCTCCTCGCTCGCCAGATTTGAATATCTGTGATTCGTTTTTATGGAGAACACTCAAGAGCATCGTGTATTCTACTGCTATAAACACGGAGAATGAGCTTTGGGCTAGGATACAAAACGCCACTCAATCAATTAGAAATAATGAAGAAAGTTTCAAAGAGTGCAATTCAATTACTTGCGCAGAATCGCTCTCTGTATTCAACAAAATGGCGGACATATCAAACATTTGTAGTAATTTAGTTTTTGTTTATTTGCCGTTAATAAATTTTTGCAAAAAAATTTTTATTCCCCACTTGTTTTACTAAATAATAAGCCAACCAGATTATGCGTGTTGCCAGGAAAGCAGATTACGTTCGAGTCGGATATTATTTTCTGTGACTAAACTGTAACAGATATCAAAAATTAGAAAGATACAAAAAATGTCACTAAGAAATGTATCTTCTCGGGTAAAAAAAATTAAAGCTCTTAACCTTCATATCAAAAAGTTACAGGCAGAAATGTGCCACGTCATCGATGTTTCATACACTTGCGGTCTACTTATAAAGATCCAAATCATCTCAAAACATGACTTACACTTACTTGAAATGTTGTACCAAAAATAATTAAAATCGATCAAAGTGTTATGTTTTAATACGAATTTTTTTGTTTTTTTCGAAAAACTTTAAAGCTGAATACCGGCGTAACGATGCGATTTTGGATATAGGTAAGTTTGGTTAAATCATCTTATTTTGATGCAAGGAGTTTGTGGTTAAGCCATGTCCAAGCATTTTGCAGATACCCTGTATATATATATATATATATATATATATATATATATTTCTTAAGCCCCATATTTAATGGAGTTAAATATTAGCTATATATATATATATATATATATATATATTCCAACTAGGAAATTTTTTCAATGGAATATTATTTAATTTTCTAAAAGAATTAAAAATTTCCTCTACACTCAATATACCTCTCCATCCTCTGAAAAAAATATAGTTCTGTTCAAATTTCACAATTTCATTTTAAAAACACTCGTCGTCCCAAGCCCGCAGCAGGTCATCATCACTGGAAAACCGACTCCCGTTGTAGCTTCATTTTCACATGCGGGAACATTACCAAAAATTAATTTATTTTACTGTGATAAAATACAACACAAGTTAACATACTTTAAACGTCGTGGTTAAATATTCGCTGCAGGCTTTGGCGCGGTGAATTAACAATTCTGCGTAATTTTAGCAAATTTATTCCTTTTGACTTTCTAAATTCCCATAGATCCAACGACTTTCGGCAAAATAGCACTGATTTTAAAAAGGCTGTAAAAAGTGTGAAAAACAATATTTAGGAATAAATCCATTATTTTCTGAAAAATACAGCTATTATTTTATTTTTTAAAAATATTTTCTGATAACTGTGGATGTCCTCATCATCAAAGATTCTTCCAAACTTTGTTTTGAAACTATTGGTCATTTTGCAGCATTGCTAGGGGAATGTTTTCCCACTTCCTGTCAGATTAGTTACCTGTCAGGGCTTGAATTGTTTGTGGTGGGTTATCTTGAAACACTTTATTTTTTAAGCATCTCCCGACACCAAGTCACACGGTGTCATCTGCTCTTCGGTCAGTCGATGCGGCACCCATTTTGAGAAAACAAAGTTTCTTCACGTGCGAAGTAATCTGTCGAACAATTGCTAGTGCATTTAGGCCTGTATGGGAGGTTACCCTCACTCGAAAAAATGTTTCCGCGCCAATCATTTTCTGCAAGCTGTGGTTCAAAAAAGTTTTCCAACATGTCCGATCTTTGTGAGGTTACTGTCTCAGCATCTTCCACAGCATTTTCAAAAAAGGAAGGCCCTATGATCCCCTGAAGACATAGTGCACCACACATCACTTTAGTGCAGTGAAGGGGTTCTTGAAGCACTGGTCTATGTTTAAACCACTCCGAAATTAAAGTTCTGCTTATTGACATAACCGTGACCACTGGAAATGCCATCGCACAATCATTATCAACTCCACATAATCCGTGCCTTTAAGAGCCTATACGATTTGGATTTTGTATGGATGAAGGTGGAAATCCTTGTGTAATATTCGTCTGACAGTTCGTTTGAAAAATGCAAGTGTAGTGCTATGTTTGCCGGCGAGCTGAACGACGCGGGCTTCGCTCAATAGCAGTTCTTACACGGTCGTATTACTGCGGCATACGCGCCGATTCGAAGTAAATTCATTCTTATTTACAAATACATCTTATTTTAAAGTACCAAACGCTTGCATTTTACGTTTATATAAGTTTTATTTTAATTTTGTGTTAATATCATCATCTACGGCAATAGGAGTTATGACAAAACTTTTATTTTCCACATATACAATCTTACTATTTGAACACTCAATTAAAAATATGTAAAAATCCAAAGTAAGGTAGAATTCACCAAAGATTTTTGATGTCTCATAAAGTCTTCACTCAATATAATGTAAGATTTGCTTAATTAACACTTATTATCATACAATATTTACCAATTCTTCAGGAAATATTATAGACGGGGTTTATAAGTATTCCAGATATAGGTTTGTATATAAAGAAATTTCATACATTTCTATGAAATCCTTTTTATCAATTAATTCGTTCAATAATGTCCAGCTAATAATATCGCTTATTACTATTAGTAGTTTTAAGTAAATAAATAGGTTATGTAAATTAGATTTTTTGATACTTTGCAACTAATTTATTTTACTTTCTATTATATTCTAGTTACATTTCAAAATATAAATATGAACTATCTCATTGTAATTATTTATATAAACATTTACGATCATGACTTTAAAAGCATTCCAAGCAATTCATTCCAAGCCACTTAAAATCTATTCAAATGCTGTTCTACTTTGTTTATTAAATCTAATTTGGTGTAATAATGGTAGATATATTCTTTTTGGCTTTTAATAGATTATCAAGTATGTTCCTTGGCTTAGATCTATATTGAAATTAACTGGCTAATGTTGAACAATGTAGTGAAAACTTTTTGCTCTGTTGTCCTATTCACAAAGAAAATATTTTGTGAACATAAGTTATAAATGGAGTAGGGTTGCTACAACTTTTAAATTAACGTTGGTATACCATTCATGCATTTCGTGCATACAATACTTTTTATAGGAATTTCTGGAATAACCTACAAACATAGTTGTAAAATGAAATACCAGTTTGTGTTGAAAAATATTGCGACAATTGCTTTTAACTGTTACAGTAAATCGAAATATGTGTTCCTAGAGCTAGGAGCTTACATTCTTGCAGTTTGTATATTAACAGTTCTGCATTTCTCAAAGTAAATCATTTATTTCCAATTGATTATTAGGTGTAGTCTATTCTTCAGATCGTAAATATTTTACCTGTAATAGTACGTCCTTTGTTTGATTAAATAAGTCTTGGTACAGTCAATGCTTCTGAATAAAGTAACAGTCCTTGGAATAAAAACGTATTGATTAGCGTTATTATATTTGTTTAGGTGAACTGAAAAAAATCTTTGTAAGTTGATAAATGGATGTTCTGCTATGATTTCTAAAATCCGGTAAAATTTGATGTCATTAATAGATATCTTTTATTACATTATACACATTCTATACACAAACTATGTATGTTGCTTTCATTTCATTACAAAATGATTTGTGTTCGACAAAGACATACTCATATAATGAAATTGTTGGTGGATTAATACAGTTTTTACAGGAAAAATATGACTAAATTTCATTAACGTAATTATATTTTTTGAGTTTCTTTAAATAATGATTATTCGTGAAAAACACAAGAATCGGCTTTTGAAATTATGAAAATATTTTACTAAATTGCTGGAGAATGATTGTTTAATTTCATGTTTATATGTTCTTCTTTCAATGCAGTAATATCAATAAATTTACATACAACGATTTTTTGGACGGATTTTTTCTTTAATTCATTTATATTAGTATTTGAATAATGTCGAAAACATAACCAGGTAAATGTAAGTCACTAGCAAAGTAAAATCAATATCAATTAGTTGCGTGGAGGAAATAATATAAATTACTCTTTGCGTTTCTGACGTAGCGTGAGCAACTTTTTGTGTTTTAAGGATTTTCGATTATTTGCATATGACGTTGCTACTTTATTGAGTTATGGGTTTTTATCCAAGATTATATTACAGTATTTTAGCATTTATTTTTATAGATTTTCTATAATAAAGTCATTATTAGAGTCGGATTTTATGCGTACTTTATTTAGCGTACACTATTTAGACTTAGGTTAAGAAAAAGATTAAGAAGGTATTATTGCATAAGTCGAATTTAATCGAATGATTACAATGTACTAACCAAAAGAAAACTAAAATAAAGCATTTAATTCACGAAAAACTTTTACAGCTAAAATTACCCTTCCTCACTTTCACTTCTATCATTTAAGTAGGGAAGATTGCGAAAAAAAAATTACTACTATTGAGCATGACCAACTTATCGCATGTAAGTAATAGATTGTCATACTTGTTTTTGAGCAATGATGTACCAAATACGTACAGACAGTCCAGATTATAACCCACTATATTGCTTTTCATAGTTTTTCTTCCTTTTGCTAATAAAGACTAGGTGCTAGGTGAAATTTTGATTTAAAATTGAAAACATCGGCGTTCGTGTTGCAGCTAATGCCAAATATTTATTTAGTATTTTAAATATTAAGAAGGATAATGATTCTACATATTCTCTAATCTAGTTATTTCAATAAGTTCCCTTTGTATTCCTGTTCCAGTCAAATTATTCTACTTGTTGTGGTCAGCATGCACCAATTTACAATTTTGTACCCTTTTGTAGCTGCAAATATTTTATCTCCAATTATTCAATTAATATAACGATTACTCTTATAAGAAGAGGAACATTGTACACTTCGGCAAATTAAAAAATGAAACCATGTGTGTACTGTAATAGATAGGAAATTTCGTACACGAAGGTAGCCGTTTATATTTCGGAAATTGGTAACATTGTAGTGCTGCCTCCGATCTGATGATTGCATCGTGAGCTTTGCCATTTTTGACAATATATTTACCTTGACAGTTTTATTATCTGGTCACTATTTCTATTGCTGACAGTAACTTGAAAATATTATGTCAGCAAAAAAATGGAATTAATTCGTGAACATTTCCGCGAACAATTTTTTATAACATTCGGCGCGGATTATGTCAACAAGAATGCATCGACGAGCTGAATTCTTTACATGGTGATGAAGCACCATCGAAAACTACAGTATATCGTTGCTATAGTGAATTCAAACTTCAAATTTCGTGAAGGTTGTCCCACAAATGTTGTGTCAGAAAACACTAATGCAGTGTCTGAATTGATAATGCAAGACCGTCTTGTGACATACCGTGAGATCGAGACATCTCTAGGTATTAGTATATAGTGCATAAGATCCTGCATGAACATTTAGCCATTAAGAAGCTATGTTCAAGTTGGGTAACACATAATTTGACAACCGCTCAAAAAAGGACTCGCATCGATTGGTGCCTAGAAATGCACAAAAAATACAATGGCGGTGCTTCAAAGAATATTTATAAAGTCGTCACAGGTGATGAATCTTGGATATATACGTATAAGCCCGATAGTAAACAGCAGTCGACTGTGTGGGTATTCCAAGGTTAGCTAAAACCAACAAAAGTTGTTCGCGCTCGAAGCACATCAAAACAAATGGTCGCCTGCTTTTTCGGAAAAAACAGTCACGTTGCAACCGTGCTTTTAGAGAGTTGTAGAACAGTCAATTTCGAATGGTACACAACTATTTGCTTGCCAAAAGTTTTTGAAGAGACAGGGAAAACAAACTGAAAACGACAGATCATTCTCTACTATAACAATGCGAGCTTTCACAGGTCGGTTCAAATGAGCCATCTGCCGTACAGCCCAGATATAGCACCTTGTGATTTTTTTGGTTTCCACATGTGAAGAATAACCTTCGTGGTCAACGGTTTTCTACACCGGAAGAGGCAGTTGAGGCATTCAAAACTCATATTTTGGAGATACCGCCTTCACAGTGGCTGCAATGCTTTTAGGATTGGTTTAAACGAATGCAGAAATGCATTAATTTTCAAGGCGAATATTTTGAAAAGCAATAAAACTATTTGCGGTAATAAAAAATTTTGTTTTGTTTATTACCGAAATATAAGCGGCTACCCTTGTAATTAATAGCTAATTGTTCAATATGAAATTACGAATTATGTGTTTCAACATAATCTTTAATATAACTTTTTAATGAGCTTTATTATTTAAAATCTGTATGTACATAAAAATAAAATATAATTTTTCAATTACCATTACATTCTATTGACTAGTGCAAGCTGCATAATCTTGTCTATGGGTGAACCAGCCAGTGAAATTAAAAATAACATAAGATGTTTTATATACACTGTGTTATCAAAATTAAATATATACTAACACAGACATTTTCTGCATCAAATGCTTGGCATTTTATTCCACAGCATAAGCCTAAAAAGTAATTTTAGTTGAAAAATGGACTTCATTAAGGTGGCGATATAATAAAACTAAAATTGTTACTATTTACAATTTAATTAATAGTCAGACTGTTAAATATGAAATTAGTGAGAGCAATTTTGGAAATATTGGATTTTATGAATGTGTCGAAGTGAAGAAGAAAAATTTGCTTAGCGCTGTATGATATTATACGAGACAGATACATTTGTAGTTTATATAACATGATGGAGATTTCTCGCATTCGTTTACATGTAAGCGTAAGCCCTTTCCGCATATGTATGTACATTGATTTCATTATCATTCTCGTGTAAAGCATTTCTAGCTGAGCGTGAGTAGATCATATCAGTTTAAAGTGACAAAAGTACGTTATTTTGCTTCAGCGTATATCAAAATTTATTCATATCTGACAGATGAAGTGTAATAAGTTTTCATTCCGTTTTATTTAAGATTTTAATAAGTCTAAATTAAATTTAAGCCTGCTTACTATTTAAATCAAAATTGGTATTAATTTGTTATATGATATATTATTGATGGCTTTTATTACGTTGATTTGAAAGAATTCGTTTTTCTAAAGTTAGATAAGGTAATTAATTGGAATTTTATATTGTTTTTCGAGGCCGCGCGTCAATTTTTGCTATGTCTCTTGTTCAAAAATTTAAGTTATCTTTGCGGATATCTATCTTACCTGATGTTTGAGAAACCAATGAATCGCTGATATCGTCATTTGCTGGTACTCCAATCTTCGTCAGCATATGAAGTCTATGCTTCGAACGTTCACCAGAATGCTCATTTTGGCATATGTCGATGTCGGTAATACGTTTAGAGAGCAGTTTGTTTTCATATATCCTTTGGTGAGGTCGTATAAAAACAATGTCGCGTAAATGAAGAATAATTCCTTTTGCAATGGCTATTAATAAATTCATATTAAAACTTCTTATTTTGCAGTATACCGGCATTTGAGGTGTTGCATGCAAATTTTCCATAATGTATGCTGCATTTTGAGTTTGCGAATATTACACTTTGTTTATTTTCAAAATATTCAACATTTTCACCGTTTAGTAGACGTTCATGTGAATTGGCAATAAAAGGAATACTTATGATAAAATTCCATGTCAGTTTTATTCACTTGAATCGAATAGATTAACATGTGAATAATAATCGGTGGGTACTATATCCATTGTGTTTATAAACATCCCTTAGATTTAATTTTGGAATATGTGCGTCTCACTTTTCTATAAAATGATTCACTTTACTCGTCTCCTACGTATACAAGATGTTATAATCGACGAATGGTAGGTAGGTGAGTAATGAAAATACCATACAAAACAAATATAAGTAAATTTTATCACTGCTTTTCAAGTGTCGAAAACTGAATTACCCTTCTATAAACAAAATAACGTTAGTGAAAATATACATCACCGTTTCAGTAAACATTTTCATTTTGTAGAAGACAAGTTTACTTAGTTATCTACATGGGAATGCCTAAATGGTTGCTACAATATTCAGTGATGTAAAATATAATAATAGACTTGAGTATAATTTTATTTGTTAATAATTACATACTGTTTATTTCATTAATATTTATTTAAATTGAATTTTAACTAAGGAATGTAACGAAATTAAAGTCTAAAAAAATTCGTGAAATAAAATGCTAAATGGTAGGTACAAAAAGTAATGTCCTGCACCTTTTGGATTCTTCTGTCCTTATTATGGTAAAAGATTAAAATTTATTGTAAATTATTTTAAATATTGAAAATAGTACTGGAATTGAAAATGAATTTGACATATATGTGTATATAACGATTAAATAAATACTGGAAATTATATTTCTTAATCTATCATTCAACATAATATAGAAAATAACTGCGAATGATAAGTTTTGACAATTTCCAATAAAAAAAAAATAAAAAGACAAGCGGTGAATGCATTACAGATTCGTATATTAACAAATTCAATCCAATGAAAATGATTCGTGTAACTGTGTAAGAAACACTGGCAGTAATAACTCTACCAAAGACACAATTTCAGTTTTGAAAGCAAGAAGTGAATATTTAACAACTTTTGAGAATAAAATAGACGAGAAAAAGTATTTAATAGACCTTCTTGGTTTTCGTACTTCAGTTATATAATTGAATATATATTGTTCTGTATTTTAGATCTTGAGTATATATTTTTCTATTAGTTTAAGTTATTTTTAATAAAAATCATATTACTTTTATTATTATGATTATTATTAATTTATTTTTCATGTTACTTGTGCTTTTATAAATTACTGTGTAATAATGAGTAAATGTGTTCATAGGAGGATACTTTGACAAGTAGTGAGAATGACACATAGGTGGCGCTCTAATTGGTAAAACAAATGCACTGTAATTTAGGTTACCTATTTATATGTTTACATTCCAATGTTTAGATAAATCGGTTGATTAGTTTATTTTTGACAGCTGATTGAAAAAGAAGCAGCACGTCGGTTTGTTAAAATGGAAAAAGCAGAGTATCGTACGGTGATTAAATACTTCGTAATTAAGGGTATGAAAGCTACTGAAATAAAAGATAAGTTACGGGAAATATTAGGTGAATCTGCTCCATCATCCGCCACAATAAGTAGATGGGTAAATGAATTTAAACGTGGTAGAACAAGCTGTGTTGATGAAACGCGCTCTGGAGCACCCAAAATCGTGACTTCTAAGGAAATGATTATAAAAATTCATAATATTATTACGCAAGATCGGCGACTCAAAGTGAGAGAGATAGTAGACATAGTAAACATTTCAACAGAACGCGTACACCACATTTTAACGAAAGAATTTGGCCTTTTCAAGCTTTCGGCAAGATGGGTTGTTCACTCGTTTGCGCATTTCCAATGAGTGTTTGGACCTTTATAAGCGGAAGTCGCTTGATTTGTGTAGGAGATCTGTTGCTTGCGATGAAACTTGGATACACTACAGTACACCCGAAACTAAACGACAGTCGAAACAATGGTTAGAACGTGGTTCTGCACTTCCAAAGAAAGCGAAAACGACTTTATCGGCAAACAAGGTGATGGCATCAATTTTTTGGGATTCAAAGGGCATTTTGCTCATTGATTATCTTCAGAAAGGTGCCACAATAAACGGACAATATTATGCAGAACTTCTACAAAAAATAAATGTTGAGATTCGTGCTAAACGGCCAGGAATGGCAAAGAAAAAGATTCCGTTTCACCAAGACAACGCTCCCTCGCATACCAGCATAGCTGCGATGTCCAAAATCCACGAGTTTCATTTCCAATTAGTACCGCATGCGCCTTATTCGCCGGATCTAGTCCCTTCCGGCTTCCACCTTTTTCCAAAATTGAAAACGGCACTAGGTGGAAAGAAATTTTCGTCTAACGACGAGCTTATCATCTTCGTAAATGAGTATTTTGCAAGCCTTCCGAAATCACATTTTAGAGATGGCATAAGGGCATTGGAGCACCGTTGGAATAAATGTATTGCTCTTTTAGGAGAATATATTGAAAAATAAAAATTATTTTGTATTTAAAAAATTCGTTTTCTTTTCCATTCTCACTACTTGTCAAACTACCCTCGTACATATGTACAAATGTATTTGTTCTATTTTAAAAAGCCAAGGCACCTGACATATCCTTGTCAGATTAATAGAATTAATGTTTCAATATGTATATCTTAAATAAATTCAGTTATTGCTAATACTGCATATCAGATATATTAGTTAAACTGAAACAAAATTTCTTGCGCGATTTATTGCTGATGTATTAAGATTTAGTTATAGAATTATTTCTAGAGAGCCAAAAGACTTTAGTGTTGCGTTCATCAAAGGGATAAGCTTGGATTAATCTGTCGGTAGCTTGTAGGTGACATAAAAGATTACGGCAGTGAAAATGAAAAATAATGACTGGTTTCTCCGACGAAAAAGTGCTGCATAAAATAAATATTTGTTTCTACACGTCGACCATATATATATAATATTTGTTAATAC
>JAVIWB010006048.1:0-115606 GCA_031893035.1 Dermolepida albohirtum
ACCTTAAAGTCAGCGGATGGTTTCGGATACTCAAATCCATACTCAAATAGAGCGAATTTCCGAAAATTATTCAATTCTTTCAGATACTTTTTCCAAATTGGAGAACATCAAGGTTTCATTACAGGAAGTGCTAAATATTATATATATTACCTCAAAGCCTCGTTAGGAAATCTAACAGATAGTATAGGAAAATTAACAATCGATAAATTGTGCGGTTATAAATAAGAATCCCGATTTTTAAACTAGTGCGTATAGGCAATAGTTTTGCGAATATGACGAGAACGTCCTTTTTAAATTCGCGAACATCACATCATTAGACGCAGAACGCATCTTTTCCAAATACACCAACATATTTTCACATCGCCGTAGGAGTATGACTTGAGTCAGCACAGGAAGGCATACTAATGATACAATACTAGAGCGAATTTTTGCATCACTCTACATCAACAACACAAAAAGAAAACTAAAATAGTAAGTAATTATATTTATCATTGTTAATATTTATAGCCGTACAGTACTGCGAAAGTACTCGCTTCTGCAGCCTTACTTATTAGGCAAAGTACTTAAAAATGTTATCTCCATGACTAATTATATAAAAACAAGTCAGGGAAAATCTCGTATATTCGAAAATATCTGCTAAGAGACGTACTAGTATCAGAAAAATTTATTCTTGCGTTCTAAAATCCGTTAATTTCCCAAAGGCAAAATTTTAAACAGGTTTGTGGAACTCATTTATCAAAATTATAAAATCTAAATTCTCCAAAAAAATAGGCAGTATAATGTGAAATGCGCAATTGGCATATCTCGATGATATTTTTTAAAGGCTTAATCTACTGAATTCTAGCATGCAAGTCTACAACGAAAATATAATTTCGGCTAATAATGAAATGAATGTTTTTTCAAAAAAATTAGAGAGCTTTGGACGTTACATCGAAGATTCTGCATCATTTAACACCAAATCAAGGAACGAACTAACAAAAGTGGGTATAAAAGACCACTTGAAAACCCTTAAAGAGGGGTTAATAAAATACTTTCCATATACTTCTACAGCCGAAATTTAGCAGGTAATGCTTTCTTTTGGACAGATCGGGGATAATCGACATCCAATTCAATACATCTTTAAAGACGAGATTCATTAAAACGGATGCAATTTCGTTTTAACCCATTTGGCGCTGATGTACGCATTTGTATATTAAAAGAAACCTATACCCCTTTAAAAAAAATAAAAAAATTTGGCTAGATACATATCAACTATCAAAAAATGGACTCTTAATCTGACACAAAGTTGGTGTGGCGAGGTAAGCACAGAGTTTTCCCTTTTTCAGCTTTTACTATATTGCTAATTTCTTTTGTATTTTATTCTTCTGAAAACGAACATTTCTTTTGAGAAAATAAGCAAAAAAGAAATGATCTGCTAGTTACTTTTACAAAGTTATCGAACTTTAAATACATCTGTACTCAATTGAGTACATCGGCAGAATCCATATAAAAATTGTAGCAACACTGTTCCAGAAATATTAAAGCATACTTGTACGTTTATCTACATGTGTAAGAAGGGGATTCCCAAAACATGAAAGTATCAATTCTACTTGTTGTGTCTGCTTCGAATAAAGTTATTAAGTGTTGAAAGTTAGCATCGTTAAGGTGTGTTGTGGTTATAAGTTTAGAGTACAAAAGTTTATGATGAGTACTAAACGTTTTAAAGTTCGTAATGATTTCAAAGGCTTACAAGAAGCTGTTAACGCAATATTGGAAGATAGTGATAACGATTCGTTACATGATTTTGCAATTATATCGCCGGAACCGAGTGTATTGACAGATGAAGAAGAAGAAGGTGGTGATGAGGACATGGTAGCTAACAACTTGCCGAGAGATATGCCAGGTAACATTGAGGTATTTAGGCGCTACAATAATATCATTTTAAGTGATGATAACGAGAGTAGCGATGACGAGCGGTTGGTTGAAAAGGTAAAGAGAAGCCGCAGTCATCTACCAGCTTGGCGTAAGTGCTCACCAACATACTCTTCAACATCTCGGGTATCGACCGATGTGCTCGCGAGGCAAGAAAATGTAAAGAAATTGCTTAGTAATCTCAACCCAGTACAAGTATTCGAGAAAATATTTGATAAAGAAGTGGCTAGTTTGTTTATCAGCAATACAGTTTTATATGCTAGTCAAAATAATAGACATAACTTTCAACTTGATCCCGTCTACTTAAAAAAATTCACAAAATCACAAATTACCCAGAGAGGATTTATACTGGTCTTACGATGAAGATGTTGGCATGAAAATGGTATCAAAATCACTGTCTAAACAAAGATGTCGTGATATTAGAAAACACATTCATCTTGCGGACAATGACGAAGCTGACACCACCAGGGACAAAATGTTTAAAATTCGACGATTAGCTAATGTTGTAACGAAAAAATTTCTTCAGTGGGGAGTGTTGCACGAGCACATTACAATTGATGAATCGATGGCAAAATATTTTGGCCATCACCCTGCTAAGCAGTTTATACGTGGAAAACCAATGCGATTTTGCTTTAAGAACTGGGTAGCAGCCAGTTCCACCAGATATTGCAACACTTACGACTTTTATTGTGGAGGAAAATTCTACTGACCCCTTAGGATCAACAGTAGTAAAAAAATT
The DNA here is from genome assembly GCA_031893035.1 of Dermolepida albohirtum. Taxonomy (NCBI): domain Eukaryota; kingdom Metazoa; phylum Arthropoda; class Insecta; order Coleoptera; family Scarabaeidae; genus Dermolepida; species Dermolepida albohirtum. Next base: position 2,651 of record JAVIWB010006048.1, read on the forward strand.
GCTTGAAAAAATGGAGATTGACCCAGCATCGCATGAAGTATTTTTCGGTAACTTTTTTACTAATTATAATCTCATGGTGGAACTCAAGGAAAAGGGATTTTGTGCCACTGGAATAATTAGAGAGAACAGAACGAAAAAGTGTCCAGAGTGCTAATGAAATGGAAAAAGAAAAGCGAGCCTCATATGATCATAGGTTTGACAAGCAAAATGAAATTCTTTTGGTACAATGGAAAGACAATAGCGTCTGTACAATGGCAACAAATTATGACACAATTGAGCCATTTAGGAGCTGTAAAACGTTGGTCTGCTACACAACGATAAAAAATTGATGTCAATATTCCAAAAGTATTTCAGTCTTACAATAAACATATGGGAGGAGTAGATGAACTGGACCAGTCCTCTTCACTCTATAGAATAGCCCTTCGTGGTAAGAAATGGTGGTGGGTATTGTTTACCTACATATATAATAGATATGGCCATTTCAAATGCGAGTCACAGCGATAGCATGGATCAAAAAATGTTTAAAAACTTTTGAAAAAAAATTTGGACGTTCCATTGCAAAGTACTATTTACGCCAAAACGTGCAAATATTAAATTTATATACGACTTTCATCTTCATTGGTACTGGGGTTACCTCATAATATACATTATATATAGGTCACTTGCCCGAAAATAGAAGGTAAAGAAAAGCAATTAAGATGTGTTTTATGTCATGCAAGAGTTCGCTGGCAATGCAAAAAATGTTTAAAAACTTTCTGCATTGAAAAAAAATGTTTCGAAGATTTTCACCTGTAAGCCGCCGCTATACTCAATTGAGTACACCCATCCCACTCAGTGTAATATGTATTGTAATATGTTCACATAGACATCAGTATTCATTATGCCTCCTATCTTGTGTAAAGGACCTACGCCATACCACGAAAAACACCCACACAGCACGATGCTTGAACCTCCGAATTTTACTGTCTTTTTGGTGTACTAGGGTTGAATTGTTGTCAATGGTGATCTTCGTACGTGTTGTTGGTATGCATCGCTGTACTCAATTGAGAACACCCATCCCACTATTTATTTGTATATAATGATTAAAAAACAAACTTATTTGTTAATTATCGCTTCTCGTTTTATTTTGGCGGTTAATAGGTTAATATTTTGAGATTTAAGAGATTGCAGTTATGCAAATCTGTATTTTCTACAATGAAAATAATGCAAGTCCCAGGGGAGGCCAACTCGTAAGGACATTGGGGCTGAAATATGTACAGAAAGCTGTGCACAAAACGACAATTTCAAGAGTCTCGTTGATTTTTTAAAATTTTAAATTGTTTTCAGTTATTGTTCGATTTCATTCTTAATTCTAATTTATCCATTTTGTTGAAACACGCTACTGTTATTTTCAAATTCGAACTTTATGTGCTCATTCAATTAATAAATTTTTGATACTTATTTTTTAAAATTTATAATCCAACTACAAAATATAGTTGGCCTTAAGAAAATAATTTAATTTACATGTAATTACATAAAAAACAGAAGAAATTTGGTGGAGGTGTCGCGAAAAAATAACATGTTCCCAGTTATGCTGCAGATGAAAAAAGATTGAGAACCACTGGTCTAGATCGTCACTGTTAAATTTTACATTGATTATTATTATTATTAGCAGCTTTCTTCATTTTTACATATGATATTTTGATGATACAGTAAAGACCGCTTATAATGAACCCAGTTATATTGAATTCCCGGTTATTATAAACCGTTTTAGATGGCCAAATAAATCGTCCTTTAAGTTAAATGTATTTTTTTTCGCTTGTAATGAACTCGCATATATTGAACTTTCGCATATAATGAACCATATTTTACGTTTCAACCGAAAACAATGTGCCGCTTATAATGAACTTTCTTTATCGCTCGAATGGGAATCCCCCGAAAACTCCGTTACATCAAAAAACGCGGTGCCTGTCAGTCCTTCCCCTTCAGTCTGTCTCACAAATTAGTCACGTTACGTTGTCCGTTCGTGTTACAGTATTTACCAATTGTAGCTTGTGGGTTTATAAACATGGCGCCAAGTGATAATCAAAAACAAAAGCGCAAAGCTTTCACTTTAGAAAGAAAGTATGAAATTATTAAAAAATTACAAAGTGGTTTAAAACAAGCTGATGTGTGTAAGAATCTGAATTTAAACAAGTCGACGGTTTGTATGATTTGGAAAGAAACAGATAAAATACTTAAGAATTATTATGAACAAAAAAATTCTAATGCCAAAAAAATTAGAAAATCAGCTCACGATAAAGTGAATAAAGGGCTTTTGTTATGGTTTTCTCAGCAAAGAGGTAAGAATGCGACGATTACCGATGCTTTACTGCAAACAAAAGCAGAAGACTTGGGAAGCAAAGTGGAAGATAGCGATTTCAAATGTAGTCGAAGCTGGATCGAAAGATTTAAAAAACGCCACGATATCAACAGTGGAAAAGTTGTAGGCGAAGCAGCATCAGTTAATATGGAAGTAGTAGATGATTGGTTGCAAAATAAATGGCTCAACATACCACAAAATTATGAAGACCACGACATCTTCAATGCAGATGAAACGGGTCTATTCTACAGGCTAATGCCCAACAGAACGTTGAAATTTAAGGGCGATAGTTGCATTGGTGGAAAACTATCAAAAGAAAGGCTCACGGTTTTGGTTGCAGCAAATTTTACAGGCACAGAAAAAAGGAAGTTACTTATTATTGGCTAGTCCCAAAACCCACGTTGTTTTCGCGGCAAACGATTGCCTGTAAAATACAGTTCTAATGAAATTATGAATGAATTAAGGAGAAAAATTCTATTACTAGTAAACAATTGTCCAGCGCATCCTGAGGTAAAGAATTTGAAATTCATTAAATTGGTGTTTATACCTTCTAATACCAGTTCCAAATTACAACCAATGGATCAAGGCGTTATCCACAGTTTGAAGAGCAATTATCGACGAATTCTTTTTCAAAAATAATAATTAATAGCAGTGCAGAAGGCAGTCGTATTAGTCTTCTTGATGTGGTGAACTGTATTCACATGGCATGGCAAAACGCCACAGCAAAAACAATAACAAATTGTTTCAAACATGCAAGATTCCTAAAGCATTAAAACAAATTCGATGACGATGATGAAATCCCGTTAAGTGAGTGGTTAAAGAGAACTGATCTTGATAATGTTGAAAATAATGGTGATGGTCTACCTCTAACTGTGGAAATGGATGCTAATTTTGAAGACTATGTGCGTATCGATGAGAATGTTATGTGTACTGAAACTTTGTTAGATGACGATATTGTTGCTTGGGTACGTTCAAAATCAGCAACTAATACGAGTGACAGTGAGAATGAAGAAGAGAATAATGAAGCTGAAGGTAGTGCTGCAAATGCGTCATTACCGCAAGTGCTCATTGTAAAGGTTGTGCAAAATATAGATGTTGTACGTAATTTTTTACAAATCAATGAAGCTCCAGATAACATTTTGAACAGCCTGGCTAATGTAGTAGTATTTGAATGATATTTACGTAACTTTGTCTTATAAACAGTCTAAAATAAGTGACTATTTCAAACAATCTGTTAAATAATATTTTTTTTGTTCATTTAAATTATCAGTATACAATACAAGAATTGTTTGTACTAATTTATTTTTCAAATTTATTTTTTGTCAGATATAATGAATTTCGGCTATAATGAACCATTTTTAGTGGCCAGTAGTAGTTCATTATAACCGGATACTGTATATATGTACGCTTTAATGTTGAAAATGTGTTAAGAAACAAGCGATTTTGGAAACTGATTACATTAAGGAAAAACACTTTGAAATTTATTAGAAAAAAATGAATAATAGAATATTAATATAATATATATCACTAGCAAAGTTATCATTAAATTAGCAAATAGCTGCACTGAAACTGTTTCCAGTTTCAGTGCAGTACTTCAGCCCTGAAGATGTCCCATACAAATGGGTACGAAACGTCGGCAGATATAATAGTGACGCGGTTCTATCCCGGAAACCCAGAAGCAGATAGCAACTATAAACATCGTTTATACGGACGACTTGGCATTTAGCAAATCAGAAACCTCCTTTTGAATTGAAAACAATATGACATACATTTCGAAAATCATGCAATTGAACCAAACTGCTTTAAAATCTGGTCGTGTATTTTATATTTCAGAAGTTCAAGGCTGCAAGTTTAATAAAGAGTTATTAAACTTCTACACAGACTTAAAATGCATATTTTAAGAAGAACTTAAGAATTACACTTAAGAACACATATATAAATTCGCGCCCACACACACAAACACACATACACGTACGCACGCACGCTCGAACACGCACACGCACGCACGCGCACACACACACACACACACACACACACACACACACACACACGCGCGCACACACACACACACACACACACACACACACATATATATATATATATACTGTATTATGAAAAAAGTACTAATAATAAAAAATACAAATACTCAGCGGATATAAAAAATATCTGTTTTAGGACTATGAAATTTGCTTTTTAAACTCACCCAATGAATAAGCCTGGAATTGTAGATTCGTATATTGACCACCAGGAATTTCGTTCGTGTACACGTCAGCATTTCCTGATTTCATTGTAGTTGTACATTCAAACGGTGCGTACAATGTTCTCGTTTGTTCCCAATAAGCAGAATATTCGGAAATCATATCAAGTGGAAGTCCTGTATTCAAAGGTGTTCCCTGTAAGCAAGCGACGATAGCACCCATACTAGGTTGACTGGTAAGACCTGACATAGAATCAACAGCAACATCCACAATATCAGCTCCAGCTTCTGCACACGCTAGCATAGAGGCTACTCCAGCACCGCTCGTATCATGTGTATGAATGTGTATAGGTATATTCGTATATTTTTCTCGTAGAGCGCCTACTAATATTGTTGCAGCTTTTGGCTTTAATAAACCAGCCATGTCTTTTATAGCAAGTACATGAGTGCCTGCTTTAACGAGCTCGTCTGCCAAATTCAAGTAGTACTCCAAATTATACTTCTTTTTATTTGGATCGCTTACATCGCCTGAATAAGAAATAGCCGCCTCGACTATTCCACCAGCTTTACCAGCCGCTTCCATACCAACTATTAAGTTGGGTAAATAATTAAGAGAATCAAAAACTCTAAATATATCCATGCCAACTTGAACTGCTAACTCACAAAACTTATATACTACATTATCAGGATAATTCGTGTAACCAACTGCGTTAGCGCCTCTTAAAAGCATTTGAAACGGAATGTTAGGTATTAGTCTTCTCATTTCTTCTAGACGTTCCCATGGACATTCATGTAGAAATCGTAAAGCAACATCGAATGTTGCTCCTCCCCAATTCTCCAATGCATACAAACTATTGAAGTTGTGTGCTACAAATGGAGATACATTTAGTAAATCGTGTGTTCTCACTCTAGTAGCCAAAAGAGATTGATGAGCATCTCTAAATGTAGTATCCATCAATAGCAATCCTTTATGATTGCGAACTGCTTTTGCGAAAGCCTCGGGCCCTTTTTCTTTGTATATTTGTCTAAATCCTTTAGGTGGCAAAACATCTGGAAAAGTAGGCTTGTTTTAAAATAGTTTCTTAATACTGAAGACACATGCAAACGATTAACATCGTTACGAAAAATGCTTAAATTAAGAAACATGATGCAAATCTTTTTATTAAGAAGCTTGCGCCAGCAGCATGCATATCACAAGTTAACAATTTTTTATTCGGAATATCAAAAATATTCAAATTTGATCTGAAACATCATTTATATTTGTTTTAAAATCAGAAAATTTAAAAAAATATGAAATTTAATCTGATGATGTGAATTCGAAACCACAGTGATGAGGAAGGACGGATAGCGGTCAACAATGAATATAACTGTTGTGTACAATCATATCACTACATAAATATTAATGTATCCGTGCATAAGATTCTGCAGGATCGTCTGTCTGTGAGAAGCTGTATGCTTGATAGATTCCGCACAATTTTACGGTAGATCAAAAAACGATGCATTCTGTAGGTGAAAGCAAATGCTGAAGAAAATAATTGCGACTTCTTTTTTTAACAATGAAATACCCAATGGTTGGATTGGCATTTATCAGCGATCACGCTCACGGCTTACGGATGCTGAATCCAGTACCAGTTCCGTCGACTGCAAAAATGAATGGGTTGTCAGCCTAAACTACTGATTTTATTGTTTTTCAAAGTAGACGAATACCTTGAAAAACAATAAAATCAGTAAAATTTGATGTGTTCATATGTTTTTGCGGAAATTTGGGGAGATAGAATCGTAATTTTCAGATAAATTTTAGCGAAAGAGGTAAAATCTTTTTGTCAAATGTGAAATAGAAGTTTTACTCACACGCGCATACAAGCTTAGGCACACACAGAGACAGACATGAACACACACACGCACGCACATATGCAGACACGTATAGTGATTAATAACTCAATAAGTTATTAGCTTATCATGTCTCAGATTCGAGTCCAACGGCCTGCTGTCCAGGAAAGCTTTTCTTGGTTTCCCTTTCCCGTTTATCCGAATGCTGATAGAAAGATCTTAAGTCACACCATAAGTGCCAAAGAAATAATAACTCATAGTGTGCCAAAGAAATAATAACTCATAGTCTGCCAAAGCCCATTGTAATTCGCGTTAAGCTGTTGAGGGATGTAAATGCATAGATTATTATTATATTATATACTATTATTTTTATGATTATTTATTTTTCGCTTCTAGAATGTAAAAGATTCTATTTAGATGTTACTTTTTGCAGATGGATTTTACGAGCTTACCAACTTTCATTTAAATACGTAATAATTCAAGTAACTTCATCGTAAAATTGTTTTGCCACGATCTATTCAAATAATTCATATGAGAATATATTGTTTTCTTATTCAATCTCCTACATTTTGTGATAATAACAAATCTAAACATATATATTTGTTTCTCATTCTATTAACATAACAAGTTTTCTAATTTGTGTTATCTATGCTGCTGTTTACTACAAATCGTTCATGCACAAATGATAAGCATCAAAAAGAAAATAGAAATATATATTACGTGGATTGTCGTCTGCTGTGGCACTAAGGTATGCTGAAACAAAGCATGCATTGAAACAAGTGTTATAACAAACTCAATGTGAATAAGAAAAGTAGTTTATGAAAAAACAAAATGATATTATTACTTAACTAAAGGAATGGGTAAACATATACGTATGCTTGTTCTTTCATTGGAAGTAATGGAATTAATAATTATTAAGTAAATATCTTAAATGTTTACAATCACTTAATGTCTACATATATTTTCGGTTTTTGTTAACGTGCTGTTGAGAGGTTTCAAATTGACTTAAATATAAATAGATTAGATGTCACTCGCAAAAAAGTTAAATTAATAAATATTAATATTCTTTGATAACATATGGCTGTGATCACATTATTCATACTAACTAAAGTTTGAAAGAAGAACTTTTGCTTTCCTAAGTTACTGATTTAAATAAGAAGTGCACGAACACACACATTGTGTTCACTGCAAAATTTTTTAGGAAAAATATATTTTGATAATAAAAGGTTTTATTAGTATTAGAATGTACAAAAATGATAATAACATTTACGTACCATCCTTCATGGCTTTAAATTAATCACTAACTTTCTATTAAAAACTTGTTCAAATTATATACTTTCCTATTACGTAAAATTTTTGCTCAAGTGCTTGACAGTGATTAATACCTTTAATTAAAGCTATATTCACGTTGTAGCAGGGGATTTATTTAGCAAAATATTATGGAATTTATATGATATATGATATTATGTATCAAAGAGTCATTGATAAATTTAATGAAAAATATCTTGGCATTTATATTATAATTAAAACGTAAAAACAAGAAGACAATACAATGAGGATGGCCAGGCAACTTTGTTGAATATGAGATCAGTAGATGATAATTCAAAATTATCTTTCCGTAAGAATTACAAAACTTGTTGTTAGCAAGAATGTGTTAAAAAAAAAGGAAAATAAGATAACGTCCCTACAAAACTTAATTTATTTTGCTTATAATTTGAAGGACTCGATTTTTCTGTCATAAAAATTAGTTTTAAGACGAAGTCAGTTTTACTAGAGATGAGACAGGATCATCTCAAAATTGCAGATATTGGCTTAAGAAAAATCAAAATTTTAGAAATGGAAGAAAAATAAAAAATCTTGAAAAATAAATTTGTAGCCCATACTTTCTCTGAATCAGTTAATTTATTTAGAACTATTACGAAATTTTGTTCTACAATCACCAACGGATGTCAGTTCATCGAATTGAATGCCCTGGATATACAACAAATTTAATTAAAGTTTGATTTGATTATTATTTTTCCGGAATGTAGATTAGTCATTTTGGACCAATATATGGGTCAGTTCGCGTACTGGACTTAACACATATCGATTATTAGTAATGGGGATATGTAAAGGAAAATCATAGCTTTGGGCTTCTATCCTCTTAATTTTATCACCATCGTAAGGAACTGATTTATAGTGTGTATTTATATTTTTAAATGTCTTACATTCTTTAATTATTAAATACAGCGATGTGATGGGCTTTTTAATGTAACGAACAGTATTTAATTCCATTTCTTCAGAGTTGGTGTAACCATTGCGTTCTTTGATATACACTGATTTTCGTCGATACACCTTTGCCAACATTATATTATAACGCTTTCACATCTTTCTTGAATAGATGCTGTAAAATGGCGTATCATACCTTTTAAGTTTATGAAAAAAGTATTTATATGAAGCTTTCATGAAAACAATTTCTGGAATAAAACTAATAATTAATGACAATTAATGTTTATTTAATGAAACCGTTAATATTTTGAAAGTTATATTACCAAATCAATGTCAGGAACTACAGATTTATAAATAAATTAAGTATCCTTAATTAAACTATGTAACAAGCCGTTTTTGATTGGTGCAGTAAAAGTTTTGTAAATTGATCGGTTATGGTTGATTATTTTATATAGTATCATATTATCCATAAAAAAGCATTTTAAACGAGGGTATTTTGAATATTTTTTGAACACGAACTCCTTCAAAAATTTTTTAACTGCGAAGAGTTTTGCTTAAAAGCTCTGCAAGACTCTGCAACTAAAGCATCTGAAAAATGATAATCTTTATTGTTGACAAAAATCGACATCACTTGCGAACACCTACTCCACCACGAAGGAAAAAGAGTACTAGCGTCGTTGTATAGTGAGATGAACTATATAATTATATAGTAAGATATAAAATAATATCTTAATTGGTAAAGTATATTTGTAGTTAATGATAACAGTACCTTATTCACATATTTGAATTTATTTAATAAATTTTATTATACTACTACTGTTAAAGTATAGTGCACATAAATCACATAAATATTATTTCATTCAAATTATACAGGCTGTTTACTAAATTCGGGAGTGTTTGAACACCATATATGAAGATCCATAAATTGATCGAGATGGACCCCACTTATGGCCTACTCAATGTCCAGAATTAACTCCCTCGGATTTTTTTCCGGTGGGGCCATTTGAAGACATTAATGTACACTACTCCAGTGGAGAATAAAGAAAATTTAAGGGATCGAATAATTAATAGGTGTAATGCAATAGGAAACAACCTTGCTATTTTTGAAAGAATTCGGCAATCAATAAAGACAGCATTAAATGCATGTATATTGGCTGGTAGCAGTTTTTAAAAATTAAGGATCTCTACATCTACTAGTAAGTAATAAAATAGTTTTCTTTTCGAAAACTTTTATAGCACTGCATTCTCGAGACAATGCCTCTTTCCCAAGATCATTCGAAGACAAAAACTTAAAATATCCCAAGGAATAACCCCCTGAATTTTTGCTATGTTTAGTAAACAGATTGTATAAGTGATTTATGGAAATATGCTGTAAAAATAAAATTATATAGTTACATAGTATGTTTTACAGATATAAGTCTATTGCTCATTATGAAAATAATGGTCTTCATTGAATCTTTGGAAATATTTAGTTCCATTTTCACGTATTGCAATGTGGATTTCGTCTTATTTCTGCTAAATTCACGCACAAATTCGATGTTACTTCCCGTAACCACAGATTTTCGTTATTTATGTCTGTACGACTGTCTTTAAATCGTTTATACCAATCATACACATTCGTACGTGATAAACAAACGTTACCATACACTTGTTTCATCAAATTAAGCATTTCAGTAAACGATCTACCGAGTTTAAACCAGAACTTGATATTTGCTATTTGTTCAAAATTCGTTTTTCGACCAATGCATACTGCTACTCCATACGCAATTTCTCTGCTTCTAATGATGCAGATGTCATGATATTTTGACATAACATTGGTGAAAGATTTACCTTACAGCCGCAAGTTTTTTTAAGAGATGGCGTTCGGTTTTCTCTGCTGCAGACAAGTATGTTTTTATTTTAAATTTGATCTTATATCTTTTTGACTATGTTACATGCTCATTTTGTTATCAGTGGAAATTTTGTAATAACCTTTTTTGAATGTAACACCCCGTTAAATTTTCTATCATTTATAGATCCACTTCAATTTCTTAGACTCATAATTTGTATCTGATTTAATTTTTGTCGTTTCAGTCCTATACAGGTTTTTATAATTAATTGTTTTTAAGGAAGAATGATTCTACACTGGTTGTTTTTGTCACATGCATGTGACCGGACATATGTAATTGACGTTTTTCTTTCGACCCTGTATGAAGTTTTTAGAATATTCGAATATTATTCCTAAGCAAATTGTAAGTGTTTGCATACATGTTGGTTAGCTGCCTGGTTTTTATGGGGGAATAATGTATCGTCTTTCTTTAGTTATTGTTTGATTATGGTATGTTTGAGTTTATTTCGTTGAACATTATTTCGGAAAATTGTTGAGATTTATTCGACATTCACAAAGCACGTGGAGATGTCGTCACCATTTTGTTTTGCCACACTCGTTGCATAGAAAATTTCTTTTAGCGACATTTCTCCATCACTGATGAAGGAATATTAATTATTGTTTATTTTATTATTTGCTATCATTTTCCTGTGGAATTTTAAGGTCTTGTAGACCGCTGCACAAAGCCAATTATCATAGAAACAATTTAAAAACTACACCAAGGAGCAGGTGGTTTTCACTAGCAAGCCTTTTATGTCTGGACCCCGAAGTAATTGAATATCCTCTTGCATACATCGAGATACATGGCAATCTTCTCAATCGCTACCGTAATACCACAGGCTAATACTGACCCGGCCACCCTGAAAGTCATTGATGAGTGTCCATGTAAGGTACAGGAATAATTATTTGTTGTTTTCATTAATAAATTAAGTAGCTGTGAGACCACTTTATTAAGTAGGTAATGAATATCTAAAGTAATCCTAATTAGTATATTATTTTGTCGATTAGTGGAGATCATGATACTGGAAGTAGAAGATTTTGTATCGATCATACATATTTAGTAAATATGCCTTCAGCCAAAAGCAAAGATAATAATATACATTTTTAAGGCATAGAATCTATTGTAAAATTTATGTGAAATCTATACGTATCCAATCTAACCTTAGGCGAGATTTGTATACTAATTAAATTAATCTTACTAAAGATTTATATATTAATTAGGCCAATATTACTAAAAATCTATACCAGGTTGTTAATAAGTTTTGTCGTTCGGTAAGAGATGGCGCCATTAGGTTCGTCGTTTTATTTTTTAAGAATTATACTATACTATACTTTTTATGAACAGGCGTGAAGTTTTCTCATTTTATATTTTCTCATTCGTATATTTACAGGTGTTAAAAAATTGAATATTGTGCAGTGATAAAATTCTTATTTTTGGAAGGCGTAGCACCAAAACAAATTCATGAACGGTTGTTAAAAGTGTATAAGGACTCTTTACCTTCAATTTGAACAGTAGAAAAATGGGCTGCCGAAGTTAAACTTGGCCGTTCAGTCTTGAAGGACTCGAAGGACGTCCAAAGAGTGCATCAGCACTAGACATCGTAACAACAATATAGGGGTATTTGAAGATCTAGGAAGTACTAGGCATCTCATTAAACAGTATGAGCAATATTTTGATATAAGTTTTGGGTATCAGAAATCTGTGTGCAAGAAGGCTGCCGCATTCGTTGATAATGGAACAAAAACACATTCGAATGTGACTTTAACTATTAGCAACATTTGAAGCGTTTCAGAAAGAATGAAAATGATTTTGTGCGTCGTTTCATCATTATGGACGAGACTTGGGTCTACCCTCAATCCTCAATCAAAACAACAGACTAAGGAGTGGTGTACTTCGGTACTACGGTTCGGAAGCAAGTTAGGGTCCGAAATCGGCCAAAGTGTTAAGCATCAGTTTTTGGAGATGTTAAAGGAATTTTGTTCGTGGATAACCTCCAAACTGATAAAAGCCAGCTGCATGTAAAAATTCGCGAGAAAAGATGTGGTTAACAGAGGAAAAAATCATTTTTCATCACACGCATTCTCTCACATAGTTCAAAAAAAAAACATCGCAAAAATCAATGAATTAGAGTACGAAAACACTCTCCCTATTCGCCAGATTTAGCTTCTTCTGACTTCTGGCTGTTCTCACATCTCAAAAAACTCATGCGTGAAAAAAGATTTTCTTCGAACAAAGAGCAGCCGTGGAAGCGTATTTCGACAGTCTTCCGGTTTCTCACTTCAGGGATGGAATCTATAAATTAAAAGATCACACGGAACAAATGTATTGAACTTCAGGGAGGCTATACGGAATAATGAAATGTATTTCAAACCATAAAATCGTGTTTTTCTTATTGAACAATAAAAGCTAGTGAACAACCTGGTATACTAGTATTGCTCATTTAAGTCATTGGTTATGTGCTAGTAATTAGATTAATATTTCTGAGAACTTATATACTAGGATTGTTCATTTAATCCTTGGTTGTCTCAGAATAACAAGGAGTGATTCAAATATTGCGCCAAAATAGTACATATTTTTAAGAAATTTTATTGGTTCTTCAACGGGTAAGTTTAATGTGGATAAATGAATGCTAGATATCCGCCATTTTTTTCATAACCTGTAAACATTTAATTACATTTCTTCATTGTTTTACTATATTTTTCTGTTTTGTTTCTAAAGTCCGTACTTTTAAGTTCAAAATTAAAGTGAGTTATCACCAAGGTTCTAGCAAACAGTTAGTATCACCATCAAGAAAGCCTGGACGACTGGAATATCTGACGCATGAAGAAAAACAAACAGTTTTGAAAATACATAAAATGTTAACGCTGCAAACTTCACCAATGGGAACGACAGCAATTGTCACGAACATCTCTGAAACGCTAAGTAAGTTGTAGGTATTACTTCCATAACAATGTATTATAAGGAATGTATTGTAGGGCTGGCCAAATCAACTGTATATCGAGTTATCCAAGAATATAAGCAGACAGCTGAAGTCAGCCCTCCTAAAGAATGAGTAGGCGGGCATTCAAGACTTCTAGAATTTGATGAATCTGTCAAAAGTACTGTACGGCAGATCGTGCATGGTTTCTTTTTTAAAAACAAACTTCCAACATATAATAAAATTTTGGGAGAAATGACTAGAGATGAGTCCATACCAAAAATGAGTCGAGCAACTTTACACAAATCCCTGAAACTCATTAATTTCAAGTAATTGTTAATGAAAAGTTGTTCATGTTATAACATATTCATATTTAATTCATATTTCAGATATGTAAAGCGTAACAAGAAGAATATGCCAATAGAAAAGTATGAAGTTATCAAGTGGAGAAGAAAATATCTGACAACAATAAAACATTACAGACATGAGGGTCGCCCAATATATTACTTAAACGAAACATGATTAAATCAGGGACACAAAAAGGAAAAAGTTTGGATTGATGCAAGTATAGCAAGTTGCACGACAAGCTTTTATTGAAGATTATCCACAGGATTAAAAAGTAGTGGTAAAAGCCGGTGATTAAAAATACTTCACATAGGATCTAAATTCGGATTTGTGGAGAATGGACTGCTGCTTTTTGAAGGTAGAAAAACAGCTGATTATCATGATGAAATGAATGGTATTATTTTTGAGGAATGATTTGAACAAGTATTGTCTAGGTTGCCAGATAATGCTGTTATCATAATGGACAATGCATGATAACATTCACGCAGAGTGGAAAGTCTTCCAACTTCTTCATGGAGGAAAGCTGCAATCCAAGACTGGTTACGTTCCAAAAATATTGAGTATAATGCAGAAATATTACGGGCTGAATTATTGCATTTTCTACGTCTTCATAAGGAACTATATAATATAATATATATTTAACTGATCAAACGGCAGCTGCTGCAAATAAAACTGTATTGGGATTACCACCATATCATTGTAAACTCAATCCAATTTAAATGATTTGGGCACAAATAAAAAGAGAAGTTGCTTCAAAAAATACTAATATTCAAAATGTCACTTGTACGAGAACTTTTGATGGAAGCAATTACAAATGTTACAATGGATAATTGGAAGAATTGTATCAACCATGTGATTAACGTAGAAAAAGAATGTGGAACTTAGATGGGTTAACGGATGATATTGTGGAACCATTTATTATTTGTGTTGAAAACAATGACAGTGAAAGTTTTTTTATTGTCAAGCATACGTGAATCCGATTAGTTGTACTGCTAATGTTTCTATATTTATAATCTTTGTTGTGTTTTTGATGGAGTTTTATAATAAATTTGAACAGCAATTTACATTTTACCTTGAATTCCACAAATAAATTTGATATGAATATCAATAATTTGTGATTTAGAAATATGTAAAATGTAAATTGCTGTTCAAATTTATTATAAAACTCCAACATATATATATATATATATATATATATATATATATATATATATATTCTATTGAAAGGAAAATTTCATGAAATATTTATTTTAATAATATTTAATCTTAATTTTGGATAGGTTGTACATATTAATCCAAAAAGTAACATTTGTACAATAATACTTCCATTAAAATGAATTTTTTATCATTTATATTTATATAATAAAGAAAAAGATTAATATTTTTGACAAACTACTACATTCGCAACTGTGTATGTTTCATTTCTATGGTAAGTTACATTTTTAAGGTATGTGTTGCGCGTTTTAGCGGGATATTTGAATCATCCCTTCTTATTCTGAGTAATTATATTGATACTTCTGAGGACTTATATACCGGGATTTTTCATTTAGTCCTTGACCATTTGCTAGTAATTATATTAATATTTCTAAGACGTTATATACTGGGACTGCTTATTAAGTCATTGACTTGTTGCTAATTAATAAACCGATACTTTCAAATTAATTTTTAATTTTCTTCCATTATCGCCTATAGTGTTTTTATTCTGTGCTGTTCTAAATTTTGCCATTGGCACGTATTTAAAAATCCATGTGCTTCAGTATTAGCGAGAATACTTGTAGGGATTAATGCTGTGGTGCCCCATAAAAACGTTTATAAGCCCCCCCCCCTACTTCCCGAATTAACTGTCTTGTTGCTCCTCTAGGAGTAACAAAGAATGATTAGTTTTTTTAAGGTAAGCAACACGGTTTCAAATTGTTTGTACAACTTTTTACATTATATAATAAATTTGAATAATAAATGAACATGAACATGAATTGAACGAACTCACTGTTTTGTCAATTTATTTAAAAATAATATTTCCATTTAATGAAACAACATCTGAACTGTTATTAATTTTTAATTAATTTTTGTGATTATAATTAACGATGGTATAGTAGAAAATGCTAATTTTCATTAATTTCCCATCGTAAAGCACTTAATTATATATTTATATATAATTATCGACGTCGCAATCTAACTGCGTAGTATAACTATTATCTGTGTCCATAATGTAATTTACAGCATATTAAGAGACTCGAAATAGTACGTTTAGTGGACTAGTTAGAAAGGCAGCTGTCTAGCAAATGGCAGATCCAGATTCGAGTCCTGTTCCAATGTAGAAATTCTTAATTAATTTCTGTAATTATAATCAACGATGGTATATCAGAAAATACTAATTTTCATCAACATTTGAACTATTCATTTTACGAGTGGGAAGGGCCGACATTGAAAATTAAGTATTAAATATTGTCTACTTTTTAAATATAAAGTTTTTTCTTTTCATAGATGGTGTTTCATTAATAAGAATATGAATCTCGACACAATGTGATGAATATTGTATTTTTAAAGTAGTTTGACCCTCCAAAATATCATGATTGATCTTGTGAAAGCCATGACTTTTGGTATTTCGTACAAGATTATATAAACAAGTAACAATATAAAATATTAATCGATAGATATTTGATACTGAGTACATGTATTAGCGTGGGAAAATAGAACATTAGACATTGAAATTATTGTAATATATCGGAGTAAACCAGATATACTTATTTGGTCTGTATATCTTTGTGAAATAACATGATCCTCCTTCATACATTTAGACACTAGCACAAGTAGGGATTACATGCAGTGGAAGGGATTTTCGTGAAGTAACATAGAAGTTGTATTTGATGGAGCCTGTGGTTGCCCCTTTTCACATTAACTTTTGTAATTCTGTATACGCATTTCGACAACCAAGTTGTCATCATCAGCAGATAAGCGCAAAATGTCGCACCTGGTAAACCACGGCGAAAAATACCTGTACGAAAACAAACTCCGTACGCGATACACACCGTTGAGAACCAATTATATAAAATAATATATATATATATATATATATATATATATATATATATATATATTATTTTATAACATTTATATTCCTTAATAATTAAACAGAATTTTGAATTAATTTATAACTATTCTGATTACATACGTTTTTGTGTAAATGTAATGATCTAATAGATAAAAATTTTATATTATTAATAATATTAAGGTTGCGTTGACATGATAATTAACACAATATATTTGCGCAAATCATTACTTTACCTTAGGCTTTTAAATTCGTAAAACAGCTTTCACTATTACTAATATAAATTTAAGAAGTTCATCGTCATTTTCATCAAGCATTGTAAACTGACATTAATTTGAAAAAATCGAAAGGTATGTCGCCGAAACTTATATTTAAAATATTAAATCTCGGAATTAAAATTACGTTTAATCACTAAGGTTGATATCTAACCCCTTTCCACATTAACTTTCGTAATTCTATATACGAATTTCGACAACTAAGTTGTCATCATCAGCACGGCGAAAAATACCCGTACGAAAACATACTCCGTACACGATCTGTACCGTTGAGAACCAAAATGTACATTTTAAAATTACGTTAACAAAATTAAATGTGTTATAGAAAATAGTACGCAAAATACAGCGTGATAGTTCGTTCCTAAAGTTCCAAAATTCTTCGATATTTTGCGGAGTGAAGTTAATATATACACTTTTTTAAATATTACCCAAAGGGCAAGAAAGAGTACATTTGTTTAATATCAGGTCGAAAATGTAAAGAAATTTATGTGCTATTTGAATTGCACACTATGCATACTACTGTTTGTTCTTTTTTAATAAAAGATACAAGAGCTCTTTTTCTAATTTGACGTCGCTACGGCTCGACCTAAAAATATAGAGCAACAATTGATCCAATAGATGGTGGTAATGATCGTACATAAGGAATAGAAAACAGAGGTTTGAATACTTTATCTGAACTTATAATTGTGCTAAGATTCTATGAAAACGGTTGAACCGAATTTAGAAATTTCATTTACAAGTTCGTAATTATCAACGCATTATATTTTCGTGGGGTATATTCTTCAATACATTCAAAATGTATACAAATACATACTTCGAATAAACAATTTTAAAGATATACCTGTTTTTACTAATTAGTTATTTAAACAAGAAGTAAAATAACAGAAGAATAACAATAAATTAATAAACGAATAAATTAGTTAAATAACTTTGAAGCAATGCTGTTCTCTAATAGGAAATGAAAGAACTAATTAACGTTCATTACTCGATACATATAAGGTTACGCACCTTCACCGTGTTTATTACCCACGTAAGCTGAAAGAAATAGTTTTTAAAATAATCTTACATAATTAAAAATAATGAGAGTGCATGACGAGATATGTTTACTGCAAAATAATATATTTAAATATATTTAGAGAGCCGAAAACAATGACTTATAAAGTGAAATTCTTTACAATAAGTTATTATTTAAGTTGAGGGTTAAGAATTTTTCCACAATAATGTAATCAGGCTATCCACTTTTATACTATACAGTGTATTTGTGTGAGCAGGGACAAACAATCACTTCTTTTGAAACTTGTATAAACTTCTAAGTTTTGTGTACTTATGTTATTTAATACTCTAGTTAAATATGCCACGTCTTTCAACTTTTTTCATATTCAATATAGTATTGATATTTAGTTTTTACAAAAATATGATTGCTACTTTCCTTTTTTCCTCGTAATGATGACGAATCTGATCTTTGCTCTCATAAAAATAATACATTTTAGATATCAGCATCTGATAACATTGATGTGGGATCAATATTTATAGACTACAAGTATAGAAGTCAAAGTTATTTTTAAACTATTATTTACAATTGTAACGTTTTCATCCGATTTACGGTATTCAGCTGATATTGGTATAAAACCGAATAATTATACAACCCCAAGAATCAATAATGTATTATATTCGAAATATTTTAAAAAATTTCAAAATACTTATACATGTACAGTGGATAAATTTGATATTCAGAGAACATAATGGATAATTTTTACATTAAAAAATGAGGAAATTTGTTACAATTTTTAAAAGGGGAGTGTATGTTTTCGGCAAGCTTGCAAGGAAGGAAAACCGTCTAAAGACATTTTAATTTTACATTTACAAATATTATTAATAGATACCACCCAATATGTGTTCTTCTTCATCTACATTTTATATGGTAAGTTATTCAAATCTGTAATTTTTTGCAGATTACAGAGCAGTAAAACTAGTTAGAGGTACCGCACTTAAGTAAACGCTCATTAATATAAAAAATGACGAAAAGAACATAACGTAAATAAGTTAATAATGATGCAATTATTTACTAAACATTACTTAAAATATGATTCACTTAGTAAACCTAAGAATTAGCAATAAGGTATTTATTGAAAAATGTCTATTACTACTTTTTCACAATCTGACTGTAATAATGGAATCGGTATGACGTTTTATAAATGTTTATTAAATATACTGTCGTAAAAATGGGTTGTTCCATGAATACCTCGTCATGCAATTTTAAATTTATACACACACACACATACATATGTGTGTGTGCATTTTATGTTACCTCTAGATACCAAGGGAACGTGAGGTTTTGTCTCTGCTGGTTTATTTGAGGTCGCCAAAGGCGTGGATGGTCCATTTACCAAAACTTGACCCAAATAGTTTAATAATTTCTGAGCACGATTCTGCGAGGCAGTGAAGTGAAACAATTGAGGATTTTCGTCTATAAAGTAAGTATCGACTGCACCATTTAGGAACTTTTGGTTTTCTAAGACATTTAACAAAAATGGAATGTTAGTTTTAACTCCTCGTACACGGAATTCACGTAATGCTCTATTCATCTTTGCGCAAGAAGATTGTAACGTTTGAGAGTGAGCTATTACTTTAACAAGCAAAGAATCGTAATAAGGAGAAATGATTGCTCCTGCAAAGGCTGAAGCACCATCCAAGCGAATACCCATCCCTTCGCCTGATCGAAATACTTCAATTCGTCCTGTATCGGGTTGAAAGTTCTTTGCTGGATCTTCTGTTGTAACGCGACATTGTATAGCATAGCCATTTGGATGAATGTTATGTTGTTCTAATCCTAATTCTGGCAATGTCATACCTTCTGTGATACGTATTTGTGATTGCACTAAATCTACTCCAGTTATCTCTTCGGTAACAGTATGCTCTACTTGTAATCTAGCGTTAACTTCGATAAAGAAAAAGTTACCCTTTTCATCAACTAAAAATTCCACAGTGCCAGCATTTTCATATCCGACATGTTTAGCCAATTTCACTGCGTATTCAGTCATTTTATCTCTCACTTTCGCTTGTAATTGTGGCGCAGGTGCAATTTCTACAACTTTCTGATGTCTACGTTGCACAGAACAGTCTCTTTCGTAGAGATGAATTACATTTCCTGCTTTATCTCCTAAGAGCTGGACTTCTATATGTCTAGGTCTTTCAATAAATTTCTCAATAAACATTGCACCATTTCCAAAAGCACTTAATGCTTCTGAGGAGGCTCTTTGGAAATTTTCTTCAACTTCTTCCATTTTTCTTACTACTCGCATACCTCTTCCTCCACCACCATAAGCTGCCTTAAATATAACAGGTAAGCCATGTTTAACACAAAATTCCTTGGCTTCGTCTTTTGTAGTAATAGGTCCATCGGTACCAGGAACAATTGGAACTCCAGCGGCAATAGCAGCTTCTCTGGCAGCTACTTTATCACCCATCTTATAAACTACTTCCGGTGATGGCCCAATAAACTTAAGACCGGCATCCACAACGGCTTGAGCAAAATCTGATCTCTCAGAAAGGAATCCATACCCAGGATGAACAGCATCTACGCCATTGTCTAAACATATTTTTATAATTTCCGGTATATTTAGATAGGCTTGTACTGGAGGTAATCCTTCACCAACTAGATAACTTTCATCAGCCTTTAACCTGTGTATGTGAGATCTATCTTCTTTGGAATAAATTGCTACTGACTTAATACCTAGTTCGTTACATGCACGGAAGACACGCACTGCTATTTCTCCTCTATTTGCTACTAAAACACTACGAATAGGTCGATATTCTACTTTATTGGAATACAGTCTTGTCTGCCATCCTGATGGAAATCGACCCACCTTGGGAGTCACTAACCTTATAAGCATTTTCCGTGTTTCTTTATAATTCCTCTACCTGAAAAAAAAATACTGCCATTAGATATTCATCTTTAATTTTGTAAAGCACATATACTAATTTAATATAAAATAATATAGAACATTCAAAACTGTTTTTCTTTCTTAAACAATAGCGATTTTTGAATTTTTTTATTGTGTTATTGTAATCAAGTAAATGTGTAGAGTTTAATTTTGTTAATAGTAGACGACAGAAATAATGCGTAATATACATACATATATGGATACAATGGGCATTCATATATTTTAATAACTTGTATAAATTAATTTCAAAATTTTGTAATATAAACGGATTTGCAGAACAGGTAATAATAATAACAATAATAATAATTTTATTATCCAACAACGTAACTCAAAATAATCTTAATGGTAATAAAAAAAAGGAAATAATAGAAAAAAAGAAATAAAACAAAAGATTAGAATTGAAAAGTAAAGCCTCATTATAAATTAAAATATTGTACACATACTTATAATTTAAGAAGAATAAATAAAGAGAGAGGAGAAAAGGAAAAGTCTTTTCTGAACTTACAAACTACCATAAAGCTGATCTTAACGCATCTAACTTAATATTAAATACGCCAACGTTCACATAATAGGTATTTACACTACAATACATAACAAAAACGGGGTCGAGAATGGTAACGAGTACAGATAAAAGGGAGATAGGAAATTCTATTGTAACAAGAATCTAAGAAGGGAAAATGAAAATTGGGCTAACAAGTTTGTCACAAATATGGTTATTTAAAGTTTTATAAATAAATATAATTTGAGATATTATCCTACGATCACGCCGACATAAATAACCAAACTACTTCAACAGTCATCATATCTACACACACACCCACACGCGCACACCCGCACGCCCACACGTACGCACGCACGCACGCACGCACGCACGTACGCACGCACGCACGCACGCACGTGCGCACACACACACACACACACACACACACCTACTAGGAAAAACAACGTTTGCAAGAAATCATAACACAGACATTATACTAATATCTGAGACACATCTAATATATAAATATATCTCGGTACAAACACACCTAGAGGTTAAAGGAAGAGAATACACAGGATCACCTACAAGCATCATAATTAAAGATGGCAGCCCAGAAAACATACTGCAGTTTATTTAAAATGCAGAAACAAGCACGAGATATGAGAATTAGTTGAACACTTTAGGCAGTCGATTTTTATGCAACGGAGATTACGGTGTAATGCTAAGTATGAAATTTGCAAATCCAGATTAACAAATATAAGAGAGATAAACTTCTTAAGGTAATGACTTACAACAATTTGAGCGACATTTTAACAAACAAAGTGACCTACTGGCTTTCGGATATAAATAAGATACTGAACTTGCCAGACTGTAGACTAAAAACTATAACAAACATGAACTTTATATTGAATCGTTCCACATCATTTGTTAGGATATAGTGAAAGCTTCAGAATAATACAAATCCATAGGCCATTTGATGTGCAAGCCTTCTGGGTCTAGCACCTAAAACAAACTTATTTCTTTTACCTTGCTTTGACTCTTTAATTACTATTTCTTGATTTACCTTTTTAGACGTTTTTGTCTGTTGTTGAGAAACAATAAATAAAAACACTGTCTCTTCACAAGTTCTCGTAGTGTGATTTGCATACTACATTGTCAAGTGCAATGATTTTTTTATACATTATTATAATAATTATAATTAATAAGTTATAGAGTTTACGTTACCTAAAAATTATGTAACATTGTTTTTAACTTATATCGATGCAAAGTCATGCACGTATGCATTTATCTTCTGTATGTACATATGTACATACTTGCTTAAGAGTCAGCCACAAAGCAAGTATACATAGGAGAGCATGTGTACACGTATATGGTTCCTCTGCATCGATACAAATTTTAAAAAAATTCACGTAACTTAAAGTAAAGTAGCCTCTATTACTTGAATATCGTTATAATAAAAAATAAAATAAAAAAATTGCAGAACTTGACAATTACCTAGTCGGTGTTGAATCGAAGAAATAAGATACATATACTCCCTATTATACTTAATGAATGTGATATGTCAGTGCAATTAGAGATATCATTAAAAGTGTCTATATTCTAATGTCCTAATCAATAATATGTTTGTGTGAACTGTGAGAAAATTAGACTCTCTAATCTAATTAACAGATAAGAGCAAAAATTAAAATTTATTTTTGTTAAGCACAAAATGCATGTATTAAGGTTATTGCAACTGTGTGGGTGCAATGGCTTCAATCTATATATATATATATCACTATTGCAATACCATTAGCTTATTGTCCTCTAAAAGAATGCTCAATAAATGGGGTCTAAAAGTAGTTGATTGACTTTTTATATTATTCGTACAAAGTCTTGTTCAAATTTAAATCTGGTGCCTTCAGTTATTTTTTAAATAAACGCTCTCAATAAAAGCATCGAACATATGAATTTTTCAATACCTTGTAATCTAATTTCGTCCCTTTAGCAACTCATAGCCGACAATATGTAAGCACGGCAACTAGCGTTAAAAGTGTGGTAGAAAACGTTTGCCTGAGGGCACCAGACGCAATTCCCTAGTATTTAACATTACGTGGTTATTTCCCTTGTCCGTGGGAACAATACGAAAAATCAAATAGAACTAAGAAAAGAGTACAAAAGAACAGACAAGTGAAACTTCAAGACTGCAGGGTAAGAACCCTACATGAAAACAGACCAGGAAATCAGGAATGAACTAGAAAAATCTCACGTGTATAAAGACATAAAGCTGTGAGATTCAATATCGGCAGCTAGTGATTTGGAATTTCTAGGGCTAAAGTGGAAAAGCTTGCGAAACAAGGTCAATTTATATAGATATACGCAAAAGAGTCGTAATCAAGGCTAACTTTAATAGACTATGCAAAGAAATCAAGAGATTTCGGAGAGATATGAGGACGATAATAGATCTAAAAAGGTCGCAGTAGAATAGATACGATATATAATGATAAAAAGAGCAGAGTAACAAAAAGGTTCAAAGATAAGAGTGTTACAATTTAATGTTGTAAAACTTAAGAAAATTCATAATGTTTAATTATATATGTATATATATATATATATACATTTTCTATTTTGTAACTTTGATTTTAAAAAAATCAACGGAGACAGCAGTGTAGATTATGGATGTTTTAACATTTTAAGAATTATATGATGGCATCTAATAGTTTCCTTTCGGCAGAATTCGTACTATCCTTCTTGTCAAGTGGCAGATACACGCTTACTTACAATGTGAAGATCTGTAGAAATGTCTATATTGTTCTTTTATTCAGTCTCGTCTTGGTAATAACTAACTAATTGTTTCTGAAATTGAATGCTTTGTTTGATTCATTAGTATATATATTTATGAAATTAGGTCATTTAGTGCGTGAAGATTTTAAACACGTTAATTTGTTTTGCCAGGATATTAGGAATAGTATGAAAAATAGCAAACCGGAAGAATACTGGTATTTAATTTATTTAATGAAAGAAATAAGATTGAAAACATGGAATTTTAATATGGTTACTGTATGTATGGTGCTACAGATTTCCTCTATAAATTGAATCTGGGAATGCGAGATAAATTCGGTACGTTTTGTAGATTGTATTTTGCTTCTTTATTATAGTAACCATAGCTAAAGAGAATTTATAAGATAGTCAATTAAATTGGAAATGTGGAGAAAATTTAGCTGCTTCATTTAACAATAACATTGTGGGAGTTGATCTCATAATAAGTATTACTATTTATGGAGCTCATGTTGCATTGTAAAATATTTTGCTGCATATTTAATGTGTAATAGAAAGAAGAAGCATTGGAGATCAAGTCGAATAAGATTGTTTCTTTGGTTAGTAATAAATAAGGATTTTGTTGCTTCAAGGCTATTAATAATGGGTGTAAAAACTTTGGCATTAGAATTATTAGAAAGCAAAACGGACGCAATAGACATTAGCAAGTTATAACTCAGCATATATGCTGGTGCTGAAAATGACGACGACAAAAGAGGTCATATTAGTGTTTGAAGTCTCAGAAATGGAAAAAAGACAGAAGAGGATTTTACATCAAGAATGCGACCTTTATCATGATTTTTTGAGAAAAATTACTAATATTAGATAGACGTTTTTACTTTTATTTGAGATATACAGTCTAAAAGACGAACTCTTACATAATTACTATTCTCTACAGTAGGTTTGAAGGAAATTTGGAAATTTAATAGGGAAAATATTATGGGCGGGATGAAGGATTATATCTAGGTTTTTTTAATAATTTATAACCTATAATATGAGACATTTTGAAAGGTCATAATTTACTTTACATTTTCCTGCTTCAAAAATTCTTGGCATTTTCTATCAAATATGAATTATCAGAATAGTCATTTCGACAGCCTTTACAAGTCAGGCGGTCTTTATATTGACTGATAATGTAACTATAATGAAGATATTTATAACAGCACGTAACCGGGTGCATGTAAATGTTATCATCTGTCGGTGAGAAATAAAAGAATACCTTCTTTCGTAAAACCGTACCTTCAAAAATAATGACAACTGAAGAAGTTGAACAGTTTTATTCTTCAGGTAAAAAGAGTATGCATATTTTAGATAAATTCTGTACATGAAACTAAACGTGCTGAAACAAAGGCAGGTAAGTTACGCAAGAGATTTAGAGTAAAATTATTAGCACAGTTAAATAACACAGCAACTCTATTGCTCCATTTTTGGTGATGGCATTCTTAAATATTTTAAGTTGTTTTCCTGGTGGCTGTTAATGTTTTCATACTGAACATACACTTTAAAAGGTTCAGTAGAATGTTATAACTTCTTCGAAAAACAGAATCCGAATCTTTAACATTTTTGTGGTTCTTGGCATCATTTGAATTGCTAAAACTCTTATGTTTTTCTTATTACCTATTTAGTTGAATAAGGTTTTTTTGTTATATTATCTTTACCTACATTGGCTTGGGCAGTTATATTAGATAAATTATTCTTGTCATTTCACTCATCATTCGTCTGAATGTCTACATTATCCATTAAAAGTTGCTGATATATAATGGAATCTTGACCAGAATTGTCAGATAACTTCTTTGAGATACTGATCTTACAATATTCATCTATTACATTAGATTTTATATACACAGAGAAAGGTTGGTGGGAAACGTTTAATAATTTTTTAATAGATTTAGATGTATTAGGAGAAAAAATTAAAATTAGTTATTTAATAACTTTATTTATTTATTTTAGACTAAAACTTATATCAAACGAAAAGTTTGATATTATAATATTAATAGAACACTAAAAGTCAATTATACATGTTAGGAAACAAGCTAAAGGAAAAAGTGACTGTGAGCTACACTCACCTAAGAAAAATTATAAACTATCTAGTTAACAGCGCTAAAAAGTTCACAAAGATATGTCCGTTCATCTTTAATATGAAAGCATATCCGTTCATCTTTAATATGGAAGCATCTGAGCAAGAAATGTGGTCAACTTTCAAAGATAATAATTTTACTTCTTCGCAACTTATAAACGTATCAAGATGACTGTTGCACATAACTAAAATAGTATATTTCATATAAAAAAATTGCAGTATAGTTTTAACAGTTTTTTAAAATCAAGTTCGTATTCTATCTACCATAATCTGAAATGCCTACGAATAAATGATTCACAATCATATTAAGTTGTGTAAATTATTGTTATAAATATACCGGTACGAGTTTGTTCGTTTACTTTCTATTAGAAGACAAGTGTTCTTTGTTTTTATTAAAATTGAGTTAAATGAAAATGCATTTACTGAACTGTCACTTACTGTTTTATCATTGTTTTAAGTTCATCACTCTTTTCAATTTAATAATATTCTAAACAAATATCGCCATAAATTTTTACAAAAAATAAACAACTTAAATGAAAAAGTATTTATATGTTCATAATATTTTCTAAATGTTTTTATATTTGTTTTTTATTTAGAGACCAATTTATAATTGTTTAAATTTCTTTTGTTATTTGAGTACAAAGTACACTAATTATAAGCTAACTATGTAATTATATACATAGTTGACTTAATTAGTATCAAGTATATTCCTAAATTTTCGGTAATTTTAGATTTTCCTATATCTTTTGAAAGTCACTACTTTTACATGTGATTCAAAGCAGAAACAACAATATACAGAAAAGTTAGTATACTAATAATAGTGTTCTAACATGTAAATTAATTTTTTAAATTGCACGAAAGCTTTGTTTATTTTAAAAATGTATAAAATACAAAATTAATTGAGAATTTAATTTCATCTTGGTCATGGTATATGATTCATCTATCGAGCACAATTTCGGATTATCTTTCAAACAAAATCTCCAATCTCTTAGCATCTCTCTACTGTAACATTCCTTGTTAACTATGTGTACCTCTTGTAATCAAAAAACGTATTAGCATTAATCATATTGAAAGTACTAACACCATCTGTCGTATCAAAAGTTGGCAGCACTGTTTTAAACAAAAAAGGGGCTGTCAGCAAACATAACACATTATGTATAAATATTTCATATAAAGCCGCTACTTTTCAAGGTATTTGTTTTATAAAGATGAGAGAATGTATCCACTTAGAGGAACTAATTACGAACTACTTCTGCGGAGATGTGATTTTGAGTCTCTGGAAGCTAGACGACGGTTGAACAGTTTGAAATGCCTATATGATTTAGTTCGTAACGACATTAATTATGAGTGTTTATTGTTCATACTTCACATTTTAGTTCCTTGTCCTACTGGCAAAGGTGGGTTTGTCTCCTATGGCCCTTCAGCAAACATTAATATAGCTTTAAACTCACAAATATCTCTTACAAAGGGTACTAGGAAAGTTTTGCAATATGACGCAACAATCGTAGGAAGCTGCTTGTTGATGCATGTTGAGACATGTTCATAAGTGCTTAGTAGCCGCCTCGCTATGTCGATGGGCTCAGTTATTCATTAGCAGTGAGAGTGTAAAATGCTTGCGATGGCATCGTGGTCACGAAATGAGATAAGGGCAGTTTTGCGTTATAATTTCGTGCGTGGTTTAAACATAGATATGTGCTTCCAAGAAATGGATATTGCACTAGTTAATGTTTGTCCACATCGCACAATGATATTCTGGTGGTAGAGAGAATTTCAAAGGGGAAATTTAACTATGGAGGATGCTGAGAGGCCGAGAAGGCCACGAACGTCAGATACGGAGGAAAACGTTACTATTGTGAGGAAAATGCTTGGCGAGGAAAGGCGAGTGACCTACCAACAGATAGAGGGTACTTCAGGCCTAAATGCGTCAGTAATTCGTTCGATTCTGCTTGATCATTTGCACGTGAAGAAACTTTGTTCTCTCTGGGTGCTGCATCGACTGACTGAAGAGCAGCTGACACGACGTGTGGCTTGGTGCCGGGAGATGCTAAAAAAGTTTAATAAGGGACAATCTCGGTGTGTGAACAATATCGTGACAGGTGGCGAGACTTGGCTGTACTATTACGATGTGCAGACCAAAGCTCAAAACAAAGTTTGGTTCTTCGATGATGAGGACACACCCGAAGTTGGCAGCAAATCCCGATCTGTAAAGAAGAAAATGATAGCTGTATTTTTCAAATCGAGTGGAAATGTGGAACGCGTCGTTTTGGACACACAGAAGACAGTTACAGCTAAGTGGTATACTGAACAGGGCCTGCCTAAAGTCATTGGATCTATGAAGACCCTGCGGCCTAAGTCTAGAATAGACACCTACTTCCTCCATGACGATAATGCACCGAATATTTGACCACGACAGGATTGAAACTTCTCGAGCACCCTCCTTACAGTTCAAATCTTGCTCCCTGCGACTTTGCACTGTTCCCGCATGTGAAAATGAAGCTAAAAGGGAGTCGGTTTTCCAGTGATGAGGACCTTCTGCGGGCTTGGGACAACGAGTGTGCTTTACTCCCTAGTGAAACTTGTCAGAACTGGTTTAAAGATTGGTTTCGGAGGACGGAGAGGTGTATTGAGTGTCGAGGAAATTACTTCGAAAAAATTATATAAACAAAACGGTATTGCAAAACTTTCCTAGTACGATTTGTATGTCTCAAATGTTTAACGTTTTAGTGCCTCACTGCGACATAAATTTCGACCATATTAGATTTGGTTGACACATTTGCTTTAAATGTTTATTATTTCCCATTGCCTGTTTTGTTTTTTCTCCTTTTCATACTATGTTTTGTATTAATTAGAATGTATAGTACTAATTTAGTGGTATTATATTTAATTAATTTTGGTTTTTTACTTACTTCTATTTATTAACAATAACACACTATTATTATATATACGAACTGATTCTAAATATGTATTTTTTAGACTCATGGGTTCTATGTGTACTACCTAAGGACACAATAAATAAATTCAACAATAATTTCAAATATTTACAAAATATATGTGTTTTAAATTTAAGAAATTTAAATATATATAAGCGGTGTTTCAAATTTCGCAGTTTTTTAAAGAATAAATAAAACACATAATTTGCACACTTTCGAAAACTTTTTATTGGCAATTGTATCAGTTATGACATTTACATGCGAAAAATAATATCTGCCAAATGACCTCCTCTTGCAGCTCCACAGACGTCCACTCTTTTGTTAAAATTTTCAAAGACATTCTGACATAATTGAGGCTCTATTTCACCAATGACATGAATAATTTCATCTTTTGAAGCAGGAATTGATTGTGGATTGTTTTTATAAACCTGACTTTTCACATAACTCCAAAGGAAATAGTCTAACGGTGTCAAATCACATGATCTTGGTGGCCGATTAACATCGCCGTTTCTTGAGATTACACGTCCAGAAAATTTTTCTCTCAATAAATCAATTGATTCGTGTGCAAAGTGAGGTGTAACGCAATCCTGTTGAAACCACATATCCTCTAGATCAATATTCATTCATTCAGGCCACACAAATTCGGTTATCATCCGACGATATAGATCACCATTGACAGTTACAGCTTCACCAGCAGCATTTTCAAAGAAGTAAGGTCCAATTACACCACCTGACCATAATGCACACCAAACAGTAACTAGTTTAGGATGCACAGGTTTCTCATAAATAATTCGTGGATTTTCCTTACCCCAAATACGGCAATTTTGTTTATTAACATAGCCACCAAGTTTAAAACGTGCTTCATCGGAAAACATTATTTTTTAGAAAAATCAACTGGTTGTTCATTGATGAAATTGACAAATGAACGACGTTTTAAATGATCTAAAGGCTTCAGTTCCCGTGTTATTTGAAACTTATATGCCTTCAGAACTAAATCCTTGTGTAAAATACGCCATGTTATTGATCCACTAAGTCCAAGTTGTTGTGAACGTCGTCTAATGGACATTTCAGGATCTTCAGCAACACTTTCACGAACCAAACCAATACTTTCTTGTGAACGACCACTATGACTGTATTTTTCACTTTTTTGGTCTTCCACGGAACCGGTCTCTTGAAATTTTTTAATAATTCGACCAATAGCGCTTTCAGATGGACGATTATGTAAACCATAAAATTCACGTAATTTTTTAAAAACTCCTTTCACAGAACGCTGATTTTCATAAAATAATTCAACAATTTGAACGCGTTGTTGTATGGTGTGCGAAGCCATTTTTATAAATGTCATACATCACACTTTTTAAATGCCCACATATCCAGACAAATTCAGTGCGCCATTTAAAAAAAGCGCAATTTGAAATAGCCTTTATATATATATATATATATATATATATATATATATATACACAACCGGTCATATTTATTTGCCCACCCTTAGTTTTAGCCAAAATTATTAAACTATCAAATGTGTACTGAAAATTTATTTATTGTATCAATACAATAGTGTAAAATAAACATAAAATAGTTACATTTTTCTTATATAAAAACTTTATCATTAATTATTATTAAATTTTGCTCTCATCAATGTGCCCACCTTTATTTTTGATAATTGTGGCACATGACCGCGGCATCCTTTCAATTAATTTTTGCAGTGTATCTTCTGTAATTTGTGCCCAGGTTTCTTGAAGTTGTTCCCATAGTACAGTGGTGAATGATAGAGCACGTTCTCGAACCTTCCGGTCCAATTCTTCCCAAAGAAGTTTTATTGGGTTCAGATCAGGACTTTGAGCTGGCCATACCATTATAGAGATTTGCCCTTGCTCTTCTAGTTGACGCAAATAATCGCCACACAATCTAGAAGTTTGTTTCGGATCGTTGTCCTGTTGAAATACAAAGTTTTCGCCAAGAAGTCTTGAAGGAATAGCGTTATTTTCTAAAATTTCCTTGTAGCCTTCTTTTCTAAGGATTCCCTCAATTTTGACGAGATCGCCTACAGATTTCCATCAAAACACCCCCAAATCATTACTGAACCTCCTCCATCTTTAACGGTAGGCGCAAAACATTCTGGCAGTACTCTTTCTTCTGCGGATATTCGCCTTTTACTACCGAAAAGTTCAAACTTCGATTTGTCTGTCCACAACACATTATTCCACTGATCAATCGTCCAATTCTTATGTTCTTTAGCCCAATTTAGTCGTTTTATCTTGTTTTGCTTTCGTAGTAGTGGTTTCGCAGAGCAATTCTTCCGTATAAACCCGCTTGCCTTAATCTTCTCTGTACCGTGGACACTAATTGGTTTAGCACGCGCTCTATTCATTTCAGCAGCAATTTCTGCTGCTGTTTTTCGTCTATCGCGTCTACTTATCCTTATTTGATGCCGGTCATCTGCAGATGTCGTCCAGATCTTCTTTTGTTGGAAAATGTACCACTTTCTTCAAATTCTTTAACGTTATAATCAATCATAGCACGCACTTCAAAAGATAATTCCTTCGTCTTCGGCATTGCATTAAAATATTCACAATAACTCTCTATTTCACTGTTTTCGCAACAAAAGATGAACGACGACTGACATAAAATTTATTTTCCTTTTTGAATAACACATCCTAATATTGTAATTAGTTAGTACAATAACACAATATTGGTAATACCTTTCGGAAATGCAGATAAAACTGTTAATACTGTAGGGATTAGCCTATATAATATTTATGGTATTTTTCCAATTTATGACACCTTTATGATATATCATAAACAATTTAGGATTTTCGTAGAAATTCATATGGAATTACTTCCACTAATAATATTGTTGAATAATTATAATACGGATTTTTCGAAAGATAATCCGTATTTCAGGAAACACATAAAATTGGGGTGGGCCAATAAATATGACCGGTAGCGTATATATATATATATATATATATTTGTATAAAAATATTATCAAATAATATTATTATTTTGTTTAATAGCAAGTATTTAGGCTTAATTTAATTCTTAGCGTGATGTATGGATAATTGTATACATTCAATATAGAATTTATTCCTATATTTAATATAAATGTTTATTACTTTTTAGTAATTATAATTAATATTTCTCGTATGTTTTATCATATAACAGTATATATGAGAAATGCTGGTGTCCCGGTTTCTTCTCACATGTAAAAGACAATTTAAGATGTATAAAACATTAACTTGCAGTGGGAGGGATCTAATAAATAAGAAAATATCGTTTTCATGCACATTCCGAAGTATAGTCCACATTATGAGTATACGGAATGTATGAAATATGTAAAGAATTACTTTTCTGTTCAGTTTTAATAATTAACAAATGCTTAATTGTAACCCTGAATAGATCCAAAAGAATTAATGAGCAAAATATAATTGCAATACGAGGGTAGCCGTTTATATTTCGGGAATAGCAAACAAAAAAAAATTTATTATCGAAAATAGTTTTATTGCTTCTCAAATTATTCTTGTTGAAAGTCAATGCACTTTTACATTCGTTTAAACCAATCCGAAATCCACAAAGTTTATTCTACACTTGTGGGAACAAAAAGAAACCACAGGGTGCTAGATCAGGGCTGTACGGCGAATGGCTCATCAATTCAATGTTTTGCCCGGTCAAATACTCAATTGTTTGAACCAATCTGTGAGAGCTCGCATTGTCATGGTGGAGAATGGTCTGTCGTTTTCGGTTTGTTTTTCTTATTTCTTCAAAAACTTTTGGCAAAGAAATAGTTGTGTACCATTCGGAATTGAGCGTTCTACAACTCTCGCGGTTACGACGTGACCGATTTTGCCGAACAAACAGGTATGCTTCGAGCTAGAACAACTTTTATTGGTTTTGGCTCAACTTGGAATATCCACACAATCGACTGCTGTTTACTATCGGGCTCATAATTATAGATCTAAGATTCATCACCTGCGACGACTTTTTTGAGTGGTTGTCAAATTACGTGGTACCCAGGGTGAACATAGCTTCTTAACGACTAAATGTTCATGCAGGATATTATGCACGCTAGTGTTACCAATACCTAGAGATGCCCCGATCTCACGGTTCTTGCATTATCAATTCAGACACTGCATTAATGTTTTCCGACACAACAACATTTGTCGGACAACCTTCACGAAATTCATCGTCCAAAGAACGCCGTCCAAGTTTGAATTCATTATACCAACGATATACTGTAGTTTTTCGATGGTGCTTCATCACCATATAAAGAATTCAGCTCGTCGATGCATTTCTGTTGAGATAATCCACGCCGAAAGTTATGAAAAATAATTGTACGAAAATATTTGCGAGTTAATTCCATTTTTTCGCTGACATAAAATTTTCAAGTTACTGTCAACAATAGAAGTAGCCACCGGATAATAAAACTGTCAAGGTAAATATATTGTCAAAAATTACAAATTTCACGGTGCAATCATCGGATTGGAGGCAATACTAGCAGTGTTGCCAGTTCCCGAAATATAAACGGCTACGCCAGTTAGTGGGAATAAGAGAATAATTTAAATGTTAATAAAATCCCTGATGCAACGCATTTCGAGTAATTCTCCTCTTCAAGAAGTTCGCAACTTAGTTAACGAACTATTTTTTGTATGCTATCATATCTTTTGCGACAGAACAAAAGATAAGAAAGAAATGCATATCTCTTTATAATGCAAACATGCAAATGTCCGAAAGAAGGAAACGCATAGAAGAAGAAACGATAAACGGAAGTATAGTTTTTTCTCATGTTTCATTGTATACTAAAAGATACGATAGAATACAGAGAATGGTTCGTTAATACATTTCTTGAAACGCATCGCAATCAAGGATCTCGCTAACATAAGAAGTATTCTATTTCCAATAGATTCACCCCACGTTTGGAAATAGCCTCACATTGTACTCCAAAATTATTGGAATAACCAACATAGATTCAAATCATTAACCCGATTACCGACTTGTGCTTTAACAAAAATATGGCCAAGCAAATAATGGGGGTATTATGTCCGTTTAGATATGCAACTTTATTTAGTGCATTTCTGGTTATCTACATATGGTTTAATATATAAAATTTCAGTTTCTTACAACATCAATTGAGCGTTTTAATAATAATTTATTCTTTATAGTTTAATTATTAATATTAAAGTATTACTAGCTCAAAGCCGGAGAGAGTACTTCAAATTATATATATATATATATATATATATATATATATATATATATATATATATATATATATATAATTTGAAGTACTCTGAGATAATAATAATTAATAACAATTTGTGAGTTTGAATTATGAATATCTTATAAATAGAAATTATTCTCACGTACGCATATCTTATTTTTATATCATATAAAGTAAATATTAATTTAATAAAAACTCAAAATTTCCAATTGACATGTTTACCTTAATACATTAAGAAAAACTTATAAACAAATATCAAATTTTCAAATGTAATAACTAGAGAGGTCACATTTGTCTGCACGGCAGGTTTGAAATAAGTACTTATCGAAAATTTATTATAAATAAATTATTCTTTATGGTTGTATTATTATTGAACTAATTTTTTTTAATTAAAAACTTTAAATCTCTACTTACGAATCTAAATAATTTCACTTTTTAATTTTCTGTTTAGAAATCCTATTTCTGGAAGAATAGAATGCTGATACATATCAGTTAGCAGGTCCAAGAGTTTTTTACAATTCCCTGAATGAATCAAAAAGATATTGTCGTATATTGTAAAAATTGTAAAAATTAAATATCAACAGTATTTTCTGGAATTGTGGTCAACTTTAAAGCAAAACAAAAGGATGTTTTTTCTCTTCTTCTGGTTTGAATAATGATAAAAATTGGTATTATAAAAAAATAATTTTAATTATTTAGTTTTAATATATTATATGCTTCTTCTGAAAATAAACCATTCTTCTAAATTTTGTATTTTTAAAGATAGTTTTTAAAAATAATATATTTTATCAAAAATCCAATGTGGTGCCTAAAGTTCTTTTTAAAATAAAACATTTTTCTTGATTTTTGGATGATTAGTGTCTATAAAAATCTCAGTTGAAAGCGGCTTAATAAAAATCTGTGCTAAAAGCGAGCTAATTATGGGTAACCCCATTATCCCGCTTTTAGCAGAGATTTTTATGGATCATTTGGAAACTAAAATCCATAATTACCCGTTGTTTAGGAATGTCCAATGTTGGTATAGTTGTCTACACGATATATTTGCATGTTTCACAGGTACTGGCAGCTAAATAGTTGCTTCACGTTTATTATCAGTTTACACCCGAATATAAAATTTACAATAGAAATAGAAATTAATGATACTTTAAACTTTCTAGATTTAACAATATCCAAAAATAATAATCGTTTAGAATATGCAATTTATCAAAAATCTATCCACAAAGATACTACCATACATAATTCATGTTGTCATCTGTTGATTCAAAATACAGCAGCGTATAATATTGTCATACAAAAGTTGTTAACAATTCTCCTTTCTACTTATAATTTTCAGAAAGAATTAAATAACATAAAACAAATTATGCTAAATAACGACTATAAGGGCGATTTAATTGATAGTTTGCTAAGAAAACAACTTAAAAAAGATTTACGAATGATATATCCGACTACACAAATACCAAACAACTATAGCCAGTTGAGTTACATACGGCCACAATCTAAACAAATAAGTAAGTTACTTAAAAAACGTGATGTAGATATTGCTTTCCAAACTAACAATACGTTAGGAAAATTTATTAAAAATAACAAAGACGAAATAAATAAATCTAACAAGTTAGGAATCTATAAGCTTTCTTGCGGTGATTGTTCTAAGATATACACATATGTATATCAGTTAAACTAGAAGACCTGTGGAACAACTCGAACTATGCAGTAAATTTAAATACTTGTAATCATTCTTTTAATTCAGAGTTCACCATTTTGCATTCCGAAAATAAAGGGTTAAAGTTATCATTACTTGAAACTATTGAAATAAACAAACATACAAAATGTTATAATTTATTAAATAACCAAGTATATTTAAACAATTCTACCTCGTTAAACTTATTTCATTGTAATTGTACATCACTCCCACCCTGAAAATACAATAGTTTAGTTGACTAGAATATATCTGTTTATGTTAATTGAAATCTTTTTTAAGAAAGATATTTTGTGAAAATCACACAACTAAGTCTTTTTGTTTTTATAATGAATCTTTTATTTCTTAAAAAATTTAATTTATCAATTATAAATTGGAGATCTTCTAAAAAAACATCTTTTTTGCAATCAAGAATTTTCTAATCTCTTTTGTTTCTCTTTACTTCAGCTATATACACAGTCTGCCGCAGAGCAAACCGACCTTTTTTAAAGTAAAAACAAAAGCTTACTATTTTGGCAAAATTCATTTATTTTATTCAAACTAGTCGCATTTGGCTTCAATACAACGTTTTGTACCGTCAATTAACATGTTGAATGAATATTTAAGTTCATCTTTAGAGGTGTCCTTCAAGATCGCTGGCGACATCTCTTTAATGGCGTCGACGTCGGCATAACACTGTCTTTTCATCGGCAAATGTAATTTGGAGAATAGATAGAAATCATAGGGGGGCAAATTCGGTGAATACAAATGTCAGCTACCATTTTCACGATATTGCAGGAAGATAATTACAGCATTGACTGTTTGACTAGTTGGTACATACTCTTTGTGTACTATGCCTTTCGAATCATGAAAACAAATCAATATTGTCTTCACTTTTGACTTCTCCAAACCGCTTTTTTTGATCTTTCTTCGTTTGGATCCTTCCATTCAAAGCTTTGGTGCTTGGTCTATGGATCATGTTGAAAGCACCACATCTTATCATCAGTTACAACAGAATACCTGAAGTTTTCGTCCTTTTTTGAGTCTTTAATCAAGTCTGTACAATGTTGAATTCGGAGCAATCTTTGATCATCAGTTAGATTATGTGGTATAAACCTTGCACAAATCTTTCTCAGTTCTAAATGCTGAGCCAAAATGCGATGAATTGAATCTTTGGAAATATTTAATTCCATTCCCACGTATTTCAATGAGGATTTCGAATCAGAATGTTCATTGTCATTTATGTCCGTACAACCGTGTTTAAATCGTTTATACCACTCATACGCACACGCACGTGATAAACGCGTATCACCATACACTTGTTTCATCAAATTAAACGTTTCAGTAAACGATTTACTGAGTTTAAGACAGAACTTGATATTTGTTGTTTGTTCAAAATTCATTTTTCGACCAATGCCAAATACACACTGTTACTTTATGCGCAATTTGTCTGTTTCTAATGATGTAAATGTAATGATATTTTGACACAACATTGGTGAAATTTCTACCTTATCGATGTATATTTTTTTAATAGGTGGTGCCACTAAGAATTACTATCTTAAAAATATTAATTTTCTCTGCGATAGACTGTGTTTATACAAATATTAGCGTAAGTATGCATATTACATAATATAACGATTTATTGCATGTTTTAGTTAACATTATTGGGTATATTATAAATTTTTAAAGTATATTTTATTAAATTTTAACACGTATATTCCTTGTTCTATTTATGAAATATTTGAAACATTCTTAATTTCTTGTTATTAACTACATAGCTACTGCCGTTTATAACTCCAAATATGTTTGCAATATATAATTATCTTGCATCTATCGTTTAGGTTTTCATTCGGTTTTCACCAGCAAGCTGTATAAAAAAATAAACAATAATGAATTATAATTACAATTTTCTAAGCGTATTTTTTTTTCATTTCACAATTATGCATGTCTTCAGTTAATAACAGTTCAGTAATAAATTTAAGAGTTGCGTTATCTACGCTCAAGAATGAGAAATATATCAGTTATCACTAATCAATACAGGTCATCTAAAGAAGCTACTGGTAGGTCACAGATAACTTTGGTACAAAACACACGAGTTTAACTTTTTCTTAAATTTCTTTTAGTACGTATCAGACACTATCAATATTTTGCAAGTGTATAAAGAAGTTAATAAATGTATAAAGAAGTTAATAAACATCTGTTTGTAAGAGGATAAAGTAAAAGTAGTTTAAGATATTATAACATGTATTTCAACAAATTTGTTAAAATAATTACTATAAGTTAGGCTGGTAAATGCATTTAGAATAAGTTTTAATTATTTTCTAATGCAAATTAAAATTCAATTTGTTTGGCATGAGTACTCTTCGGTACATATAATAATTAATAATATTTTTCTAATAAGTGAAGCGGTTTAAAGTGAATACACATATACTAATCCCATATATGGGGTGGGGGAAGAAAGTGGAGTGATGTGGCAAGAGAGTTGGTTGAGCAACGCCAACAGAGTAAGACGCTATTTAGATAGTAGTTATTAAAATCAACGATATTGAATCTTATATATAATAGTATAGTTCTACCAAATAGTATATTAGTGTATCTATTGTGAAGCTAATAAACCTAGATTAAAAAGAAGAATAGTGAGAAAGCGTTTATTTGTATTCCTGAGAACCCCACAAAAGAGTCTATTGCATAAGGAAACTGCCGAACGTATCATTTTGGTTATATTTTAAGCTTACAAGTCATAGTAAATTTAAAAGCCAAGGAATAGTATTTTTCAGGGTGATTTTGCAGCATATCATTAGGAAAACTTCAATGTATTTTTATTATTTAGAGTTTGTGTAATCATATTTATTGTTTTCAAGTGAAGAATTAGAAGAAATAAAGCACTAGATTTTTGACATAGTACAAAAACAGCATAGATTGAATTCAATAGAAAATGGCAACCATAATTTGAATCCCTAATACTAGTCGTATGTATGTATACATATTTTGCAGTTTTTTTTGCGAATGCAGTCGCTAATTCAGCAGATGTTGTGTTTATAAGTTGGTGTGTGAAGTTGTGAACAATTAATTGCCATAAAATATTAGCTATTCTTTTATTATTTGCTTATATTACAATTTGTTTTCATCTTTACTCTAAATATGTCTTGTTATCATTTTTGCAACGGTTTGGGTTATATTGGGTTGGCAACTAAGTACTTTCGGTTTTGTAGTATAAAATAAAATACTTTTTTTTAAACAAAGAATAGTTTTTAATCAATTATATATTTTCCATTTTGCTCAATGACCTTTTGCCATCTTTCTTTCAGCTGCATGATTCCGCGCTAATAAAATTTCTGGTCCTTATCAGCAAAAAACTGAACCAGGTGCGAGTGAAGGTCATCGTCATTTGTGAAAGTTTTACCATTCAAAGAATTCTGCAAACTTCGAAATAAATGGTAATCAGATGGTGCTAGATCAGGGCTGTATGGGGGATGTGGCATCACTTCCCAGCCAAGCTCCAATAGTTTCCCACGAGTTGCCAATGATGTGTGAGGCCTTGCATGATCTTGGTGGAAAACTACACCTTTCCGATTTGACAATTCTGGCTGTTTTTCTTTGATCGCTTCATCCAGTTTTATTAATTGTTGACAGTAAACATCAGAATTGATCGTTTGGTTCCTTGGAAGCAGCTCAAAAAACACAACACCTTTGTAATCCCACCAAACTGATAGCATGATCTTTTTTGGATGCAATTCAGCTTTCGATGTGGTTTGAGCTGGTTTATCGTGTTTGCTCCATGATCGTTTTCGAATTATGTTACTGTACAGGACACATTTTTCATCACCAGTGATGATTCTTTCATTTCGTCTAAGGTGCATATCGCAAAAGTTGATTCTTTGTGTTAAATGAGTTTCTTTCAATTCGTGAGGTACCCAAATATCAAGCTTCTTAACTAGCCCAAGACATTTTAAATGTTTTTCAATTGTTGTGTGCGATACATGTAGCCTCTCCGCAACCTCTCGAACAGTTATATGACGATCCTCTTCAATTATGACTTTGATTTGGTCATCATCAACTTCAGTAGGCCGACCAGAACGTTGCTCATCTTTGAGGGAAAAATCTCCAGAACGGAATTTTTTATACCAATTCTGACACGTGCGCTCTGTTAAGCAATTAGCACCATAAACTTCACATATCTTTTTGTGAGCCGCAGCAGCTTTCTTTCCTTTGCGGAAATAAAATAGTAAAATATGTCGAAAATGTTCGTTTCTGCACTCCATTTAAAATTAACCTACAACTAATAGCTTTAATAAAAATCACGCACTACTTGCTTCTGAAGTTACGTCAATGTGACTAGTATCACGCGACAAACGGTAAAGTACAGCACTAACATACGTTATACAAAAAATAAAGCAACACTCTCTATCAGTAAAAAACCGAAAGTACTTAGTTGCCAACCCAATA
This sequence comes from Dermolepida albohirtum, assembly GCA_031893035.1. Taxonomy (NCBI): domain Eukaryota; kingdom Metazoa; phylum Arthropoda; class Insecta; order Coleoptera; family Scarabaeidae; genus Dermolepida; species Dermolepida albohirtum. The sequence continues at coordinate 43,248 of JAVIWB010006048.1, forward strand.
TATAAAAGGCCATTTTATATATACATATATTATAATATTTCTTTATTACTTCTTGTTGTGTTATGTTTACCTAATTCACTAAATGTTTCTCTTTCTAGTACTTCTTTTTTGTTTAAGGTGAATACTGATAGTTAAAGCTCTAAAGCCGCTACACAAGTAGGAGTATAGTAATAACTCATGTCTTATCAACGCCCCTTGAAATTGTCCTCAAGCTCCTGGGGGTGCGAATACATAGATTATTATTATTATTATTAAATACCCTAGCCCAGAGGTTCCCAAACTTTATCAGTACGCAGCGCCTTTGTCAAAATATGTGTACAATGACATAAATTAAGCACAGACATGGAAACGGTTGTTTTCATTTCTGTGCCTGATTTACCAAGCTATGTCTGCTCGCTTTGGTATGAGCCCATGTTTACTCTTTACGGTGTTCACTTAAGGAACCTCCTCTCCTAACCATTGCTAAATTGTATTTTATCCCTTTGTTTTCCATAGAAACCTGGTATATTTTTTCTGTCATTCTTCGCCTTTATACATAGTCTATTTTCTAGCCTTTGAAAAATTTCCCTTTCCTGTATATCCAAATTATGTTTATGTCACACCTTCTACGTCGCATGTGGTTATTCTACATGATATGCGTTTTGACCTTGGTGACTTATTTAAACTTCAAAAGGTTTCTAAATATAATGTACTCCCAGACCTTATTTATTCTTCCCTTCTTGTTAAACATAAGTAAATGCTGTATTATATACACGTTGGATCATTTTCCTCCAAATGCTTTCGCCTGTCATATGGCCATAACCGATTTACTATTCTTTTTCTATGTCTTCTGCCTTAAGACTTCTCTTAAGTAATATTTCATAATTCATCCTTGTCCTATACTCATTATCAGCAGATTCTATTATGCCTTATATTACTCTCGCTATTTTTCTTCCATCACTTTTCAGGTCTTTTTCATTTTTTCTTGTCAGTAGTATTATTTTAGCACCATACGTAAATACATTATGAGCATTATAATTGGTTTATAAACTTCTAAGTCTGTTTTGTAAGTGGTCTATATCGTAAAAGTCTTTTATTTGTGTCATTACCTTTTTTATTTCGTTTTTCCTGTCACCCGTGTTTGTTCGCATGATTTCTAGACTTTATGTTTTTCCACATGTTCGAAATCATTAGTTTGATTATTTTTGCTTTGTTTTATACCTTTATTAGTTACCAAGCTTTCGGCTTGTCTTTTTTATGTACGCATTGATGGCTGTTTGCCTCACTGTCACTCTCATTAATCTCCTCAATTCGTTACATATTCCTAGTTCCTCAAGTGCTACCAGTCTCTTAAATGAGTCGAATACCTGCTAGAAATCTACGAAAAGCTTTTCCATATCCATTTGGAATTCTTTCTCTTTCTCAATAATCTGTCTGAGTGTATAGTTGGTATCTATTGTCGATCTCCTTAGGATGAATCCAAACTGATATTACTTTATTTTATCTTTGCGTTTATTAATCAAAAGTTTTTCAATTAATGTTGACAAAGTCGCTCTGTACTTATAGCAGATCTTTTCGTTCCCTTACTAATAATTTGTTTTATTTTCTCTTCTGTTGATTCCGCACTGTATCTTCCTCAGTCATCTCCTCGGCAGTTTGCTCCTGTGTAAGTCGTATTCAGATAATAGTTTGCTTAAAATTGTTGGACCAAATCTGTTTGTATTGTATTTCATGCAATATTACCGTTCTCTCTTTATTTTTTAAATCATTCAATCTATTCTTACATTGTCTACGTTTGTTCGTTGATTTTCTTAAACGATTCGGTATTTCTGTTACTCTTTCTTTTTCCGTATTCATCTACTTTCTTCTGTTACTTCTTATAATGTTATTGCGGTCATTGCGGAACTTTCTTTTTTTTTCCATTTTATTTGACTTGAGCTAAAGGTCTCCACGATCCCCAGCTCTAGCCAGCCACAAATCGACTCCAGAAGATGACGAGTGCGATCTTGTTGAAACGTCGAGAGAAGGATCCGTAGTACATATTAATAATTTGGCATCTGGTTGTAATTAATTAAATAATAAGCGGAAAAAAAAGATTTAATTAATAATAACTCTAAATCGAATTGTGAATATATATATATATATATATATATATATATATATATATATATGTATATATATAATAATAATAATAATATATTTTTATAACTGCCAATTCTCTGTCATATTAAATTATAGTACCACTTTTAACGGAGAATTATGAAGCCAAATAACCAAAAATTATTATTTGTTAATCACTAAGGTTGATATATAACCCCTTTCCACATTAACTTTCGTAATTCTGTATACGCATTTCGACAACTAAGTTGTCATCATCAGCAGATAATTGCAAAGTGTCCCACCTGGTAAACCAATACCTGTACGAAAACAAACTCCGTACGCGATCTGTACCGTTGAGAACCAAAATGTACACTGTATGTTCGTTTCACAAGATTTTTAAAATAGTTTTACTTAAACTAGGATGAATAACATTGAAAGAGGAACACGGACACGACCGATATACCTGCATGTGATTTATTACAGTGCTCCTCTTTTTCTGACATTAAGCAGACCGAAAAGGGACGTCTGAGTCGGGCCAGTGTTCACCACATGGCTTTTATTCTTTACAATGTACATATACGTGTCTAATTCACGATAATTACACACGTTCTTTATCAAATGTAAACAATCCATGTTAACACTATGATTATTTTCTAACACATGCCTTACTATACTTAATTTTTCTGGTCTGTTGAATTTTATGTGCGCAAGATGTTCTTTATACCGGGTTTCGATCGATCGTCTTGTTTGGCCGATGTATTGTTTACTGCAATTTAAACATTTAATTCCGTAGATTCCCGACTTTTTATTTTCTTCGATTTTGTCTTTTGCACGGACACGACCGATAAATGCCTGCATGTGATTTATTATAGTGTTCCTCCTCTGACTTTAAGCAGACAGAAAAGGGTCGGTTGTAAAGGACCAGTGTCATTGTTATTCACCACATGGCTTAAATTCTTTAAGATGTGCATGCTTTCATACGTGTCTAATTCTCGATAATTATACACGTTCTTTATCAAATGTAAACAATCCATACTAACACTGGTTATTTTCTAATACATGTCTCGCTATACCCGATTTTTCTGGTCGGTTGAATTTTATGTGCGAAAGGTGTTCTTTATACCGGGTTTCGATCGATCTTTTAGTTTGGCCGATGTATTGTTTACTGCACTCTAAACATTCAATTCGGTAGATTCCCGATTTTTTATTTTCTTCGATTTTGTCTTTTGCATTTCCTAAAAGGGTTTTGATTGATTTACTGGACCGAAAAGAGACTTGAAAATTGCGCTCTTTAAAAATACTTTTTAAATTTTTTGTTGTACGATGATAAGGTAAACATACAAACTGCTTGTCCCGATTGCTCTGAGGTGATAGACATGTGGTATCACGGATTGTTTTTCTTATGTTAGCCTTTCTAATTAATCCATTGATTATTTCCGAATCAAAACCATTGTATCTCGCGATGTCCTTAATGAAGTTCAATTCTCTTTCGTATCTTACATCTTTTGTTGCATGCTATGATTTGAGTCCGCCGTGATGTGAGGTGCGACACTTTGCAATTATCTACTGATGATGACAACTTAGTTGTCGAAATACGTATACAGAATTACGAAAGTTAATGTGGAAAGGGGTTATATATCAACCTTAGTGATTAAGTTAATCAACCACAGGCTCCATCAAATTCAACTTCAAGATGACTTCCCGGTCAAAGGAATACATTTTTCACAAGATATATAGTAAAGTTAAGTTTTTATGTGCAGATATCAATTTCTTGAATCGCTGTAAAAGTAGAAATGTTTTCCCAAATTTATTAAAATAAAAGTTACATCAAATTGTAGAATGAACGAGAAAGTCATTTCATATGTGAAAATGAAATGGTTTAAAATGGAAATGAAATATCTGTACAGCAAAAGAAGTAGATTAGAACTAAAATTATATGAATTGCATTTAAAACTAACAAAAAATTTTAATCATTTTGAATTTCAAGACGGTGTTGTTTTTATAGGAAAATCGCGGAAATTACAAACCACAAATTAAATAAGAAAATTAAAGGTCTGAACAAGAAATTCAAAAATTTATGCCCACGATCAGAAAATAGTGTTAATAGAAATCCTATAAAAGAAACACTAGTCGTCAATAATTCATCCGAGACTTTTAATTCAGGAGAAATAGACTTATTAAACAAAGGTTTAAAACATTGTTTGTCCAACCGTGACACCGCTACCGAGGAGGTGATCGCAAGCATCGAAACGGCTATTAAGTATTCTGATCCAACTTCAAAAAATTTCATTAGAGAAGCTTGTAAGACTCAAATTAAACAGAACTTACAAGAACACCAACAAAAAGTAGTGCACCACGAATGGAACTTAATTAAGAGTCTCAGATCGAAAGACTGTTTTTATTTAAAAGCAGATAAAGGGAATAAGTTAGTAATTTTGGACAAAAGCGACCATTTTCAAAGAGTGAAAAGATATATAACCCCTTTCCACATTAATTTTCGTATTCTGTATACGTATTTCGACAACTAAGTTGTCATCATTACCAGATAATTAAACAGCGCCGCACCGGAAAACTACGGCAAGATACCCGTACGTGAAAGCCAAAACGCACGCTGGGGTGGAGTGTGCGTTTTGATTTAGTTAATCAACCACAGGCTCCATCAAAATTACCAATAAAAGATCAAATGAAAAAAAATCCGATTTTTTTTGATTTTTCGATTATACATGCATACATAGCCTTTACTACACATTAAATCTCATACATTTTCTATTTTATTTCGAAATTCTGAGATTTTTTAGTATGATACCTACATAAATTATTATAGTAAATGCGGCAGTATATAATATATAAAATTTTGTAGGTAATTGTGCCATCTATTAAAAATTATAACTATAACTATTAATTGCTACACATAAAATTACTGGTTTTAAACAATTTAATTAATGGAAGATATAATATTAATTTCTTATGTTATGTATTTTCTTTTAGTGATTTGGATATACATATTAATGCGTTTGTTTAATTAAATTGTATCGTATCGTTAAACAAACACTGAACAGTTGCACACAAAATTAAAAGAGTTATTTGTATATTAATAGTTATATTTAAACGATATTAAATTAATTTTAAAACAAATACGTTTAAATTTAACCAATTGTTGGAAAAAACGTTTGTATTAAATACGTTTATGATTAGAATTGAGAACAAAAACATAAACTACATGTTAACGTTAAGGACCGTTCAAGTGTAATGCTTGCAATATCTAATTTATTTTAAACGTTATTATATAACATAAAATCTCCAACAGAACTTGAACTAAAAATGCAATAGATAAAACAATTTATATTATAATATGTAAAATAACGTAAAAGGATAAATTCAAGAAGTAGTAAATATATCAGTAACTTACCTCTAGATTGATTAACTTCAACTTTGAGGGATAAATGTTGATATTTAATCTAATACGATAATTCCAAATAAACAAAGAAAAAGTGGCCTTAGATAGTAACTAAGTTTTTACAAGTATATAAGTAACTTTGTTCGTAGAACAATTACAAACACTTGCCCACGGTTTATTGCAGTCTATATATTAACACTGTGAGTACATGAGTAATTTTCGTTATGCAACTGGTCAAATACTTTAAACCGTTGCCAATCGTCGGTGACCATCTATACGAACACGACTATTTGCTACGTATTTTATTATTTAAGATATCAATAAAATCCAGATAAAATCCTACACTGTATTTTCTTTATTCTTCAAGGACAAAATTTACATATATAACATATGATATGAATAGAGAAGGAGTATTTGTCATTCGAACAAAAATCTCGGAGAATTCTACATTAAGCTTCAATGTTTCACCTGTAGAATCAGATATAGTAGCTGTTATAGCTTCAATAAAATGTAGACAAGAATATCAAAATCAGAACAGAATAAATTGAACGTAGGCGCAGACATTTTCAAAACTGCTTTTGTTACAAATATTGCTGACATAATATAGTTTATACCATTAAAGTTTATTTAAATTGATATTGATATCGATATTAAATAAATTTTAAAAAATACAATACAAAGAAAACTAATTTTTTATTGATGATCATATCGCTGAAATAACAGAAACACGTATGTCGAATTTAAGTTCTTAGTAAAGCAAAACCCTATCAACTGTTATATAATACACAGTCTGTCTCAGAGAAAACGGAACTTTTTTAAAATAAAAGTAAAAGCTCACTATTTTGGTGGAATTCATTTATTTTTTTCAAAGTAGTCGCCTTCGGCTTCAATACAACGTCGAATGAATTTTTAAGTTGTTCTTTAGAGATGTCCTTCAAGATCGACGTCGACATAACGCTGTCTTTTCATCGGCAAATGTAGTTTGGAAAATAGATAGAAATCACAGGGAGGCAAATCAGGTGAATAAGGAGAATGGTTGATGGTTAAAATGCCATTTGTAGTTGGAAAATCAGTGATAAGTGTCGACTGATGAGATTGTGCATTATCATGTAACAAATGCCAGCTACCATTTTCACGATATTGAGGGCGCAGACAACGAATATGCGCCAAAAGACGCTTCATAATACTAAGATAGTTTACAAAGGGTACTAGGAAAGTTTTGCAATATGACGCAACAATGAATCGTAGGAAGCTGCTTGTTCCTGCATGTTGAGACATGTTCATACGTGGATAGTAGACGCCGTGTCGATGGGCTCAGTTATTCATTAACAGTGAGAGTGTAAAGTGCTTGCGATGGCATCGTGGTCACGAAATGAGATAAGGGCAGTTTTGCGTTATAATTTCTTGCGTGGTTTAAACATAGACCAGTGCTTCGAAGAAATGCCTATGCACTAGGTGATGTTTGTCCACATCGCACAACGATATTCAGGTGGTATAGAGAATTCCAAAGGGGAAATTTAACTGTGGAGGATAATGAGAGACCGGGAAGACCACTAAGGCCACGAACGCCAGTTACGGAGGAAAACGTTACTACTGTGAAGGCAAATGCTTGGCGAGGACAGGCGTGTGACCTACCAACAGATAGAGGGTACTTCAGGCCTAAATGCACCAGCAATTCGTTCGATTCTGCATAATCACTTGCACGTGAAGAAACTTTGTTCTCTCTGGTACCGCATCGACTAACTGAAGAGCAGATGACACTACGTGTGCTTGGTGCCGAGAGATGCTAAAAAAAATTTAATAAGGGACAATCTCGGTATGTGAACATCGTCACAGGTGACGAGACTTGGCTGTACTATTACGATGTGCCGACCAAAGCTCGAAACAAAGTTTGAATCGTTGATGATAAGAACACACCCGTAGTTGTCAGAAAATCCCGATCTGTAAAGAAGAAAATGATAGTTGTATTTTTCAAATCGAGTAGAATTGTGGAACGCGTCGTTTTGGACACACAGAAAACAGTCGCAGCTAAGTGGTATACTGAACAGTGCCTGACTTAAATCATTGGATCTATGAAGAACCTGCGACCTAAGTCTAGAATAGACACCTGGTTCCTCCATCACGATAATGCTCCAGCTCCCGCGCCAAAGCCTGCACCGAATATTTGACCACGACAGGATTGAAACTTCTCGAGCGCTCTCCCTACAGTTCAGATCTTGCTCCCTGCGACTTTGCGCTGTTCCCGCGTGTGAAAATGAAGCTAAAAGGGAGGCGGTTTCCGGTGATGAGGACCATCTGCGGGCTAGGGACAACGAGTGTGCTTTACTCCCTAGTGAAACTGGGCAGAACTGGTTTAAAGATTGGTTTCGGAGGATGGAGAGGTACATTGAGTGTAGAGGAAATTACTTTGAAAAAATTAAATAAACAAAGCTGTATTGCAAAACTTTCCTAGTATCCTTTGTACAGCATTAACTGTTTGACTAATTGGTACAAACTCTTTGTGTACTATGCCTTTCGAATTATGGAAACAAATTAACATTGTCTGGACTTCTCCAAACGGCTTTTTTTCGATCTTTCTTTGCTTGGATGCTTTCATTCAGAGCTTTGGCACTTGGTTTCCGGATAATATTGAAAACACCACATGTTATGGCCAGTTACAATAGAATACCTGAAGTTTTCATCCTTTTTTGAATTTTGAATCAAGTGTGTAAAATGTGGAATTCGGAACAATATTTGATCATCAGTTAGCTTCTGCGGTACAAACCTTGCACAAATCTTTCTCAGTTCCAAATGCTGTGTCAAAATGTGATGAATTGAATCTTTAGAAATATTTGATTCCATTTCCACGTATCGCAATGAGGATTTCTGTTCATTTCTGATCAATTCAATCATAGGTTCCATGTTACTTTCCGTAACCACAGATTTTTTTGCACTAGGATGTTCGTCGTCATTTATGTTCGTACGACCGTCTTTAAATCGTTTATACCACTCATACGCACTCGTACGTGATAAACACGCATCACCATACATTTGTTTCATCAAATTAAACGTTTCAGTAAACGATTTACCGAGTTTAAAACAGAGGCAAATGTCAAGATATTTTGATATAACATTGCTGAAAGATCTACCTTACCGTTGTATTGGGTTGGCAACTAAGTACTTTCGGTTTTTACTGATAGACAGCGTTGCTTTATTTTTTGTATAACGTATGTTAGTGCTGTACTTTACCGTTTGTCGCGTGATACTAGTCACATTGACGTAACTTCAAAAGCAAGTAGTGCGTGATATTTATTAAAGCTATTAGTTGTGGGTTAATTTTAAATGGAGTGCAGAAACGAACATTTTCGACATATTTTACTATTTTATTTCCGCAAAGGAAAGAAAGATGCTGCGGCTCACAAAAAGATATGTGAAGTTTATGGCGCTAATTGCTTAACAAAGCGCACGTGTCAGAATTGATATAAAAAATTCCGTTCTGGAGATTTTTCCCTCAAAGATGAGCAACGTTCTGGTCGGCCTACTGAAGTTGATGATGACCAAATCAAAGTCATAATTGAAGAGGATCGTCATATAACTGTTCGAGAGGTTGCGGAGAGGCTACATGTATCGCACACAACAATTGAAACATTTTAAATGTCTTGGGCTAGTTAAGAAGCTTGATATTTGGGTACCTTACGAATTGAAAGAAATTCATTTAACACAAAGAATCAACTTTTGCGATATGCACCTTAGACGAAATGAAACCGACCCTTTCTTAAAAAGAATCATCACTGGTGATGAAAAATGGGTCCTGTACAGTAACATAGTTCGAAAACGATCATGGAGCAAACGCGATAAACCAGCTCAAACCACATCGAAAGCTGAATTCCATCCAAAAAAGATCATGCTGTCAGTTTGGTGGGATTACAAAGGTGTTGTGTTTTTTGAGCTGCTTCCAAGGAACCAAACGATCAATTCTGATGTTTACTGTCAACAATTAATAAAACTGGATGAAGTAATCAAAGAAAAACGGCCAGAATTGTCAAATCGGAAAGGTGTAGTTTTCCACCAAGATAATGCAAGGCCTCACACATCTTTGGCAACTCGTGGGAAACTATTGGAGCTTGGCTGGGAAGTGATGCCACATCCCCCATACAGCCCTGATCTAGCACCATCTGATTACCATTTATTTCGAAGTTTGCAGAATTTTTTGAATGGTAAAACTTTCACAAATGACGATGACCTTCACTCGCACCTGGTTCAGTTTTTTGCTGATAAGGACCAGAAATTTTATGAGCGCGGAATCATGCAGCTGAAAGAAAGATGGCAAAAGGTCATTGAGCAAAATGGAAAATATATAATTGATTAAAAACTATTCTTTGTTTTAAAAAAAAGTGTTTTATTTTATACTACAAAACCGAAAGTACTTAGTTGCCAACCCAATATATATTTTTTAATAGATGGTGTCACTAGGAATTACTATTTTAAAAAAGGTCCGTTTTCTCTGCAACAGACGGAGTATATCCGAGATTCTTTGCACGTTACACGACCAATATTTTCTAAAATTATCAATATATGTGCTTGAGATTATTTTAATACAGTATTAGTACCTGAAACTCATTAGTGTACAAGATACAACTAGAGCATATAGTTGTGTATGGTAGACAAAAATAACCAATGATCAATTTGCAATAAAAGTCATCATTGGCATCAAATCTTCATCTCGTCTACATTACCAATATTTAGTAAATAATAAATATGTAGCGATGACGTATATGCTGACACCACAGTCAAAAATATTGCTAAGTGTTTGTAAGTATTTCTCTTGCACTGAAGATAAAGTACTTCTATTTTTAATCAATGCGAACGTACTGTTTAATAGTGACATTTAATAGCCATTGCAAATGCGAATACATTTGAATTGAATTCATAATTGCAAATTCAATCGTATAGTTTCAAAAAAGTTTGTCAACGAGTTTTAGTTTATAAAAATATAATTACTTAAAAATTCAGAAAGGACATAAAGATGCAGTTTTTGAATAACGACGTACGATGTATTCTTGATTGAGAATATTGGATATTAACTTCTCAATGCAGTTTATTGCAATCCATTTCAGTAATTATCAGAAGAATTATAAAATATATGTTACCAAAACAAAAATATTCTTCTATCAGATATCCACAGCATTAACTATCATAACCACTCAAAAATGTACAAGACACGGAGAATTTGGAATTTTAGGAATTAAATATGATACTCGTCTAAATATATTCACTAAAGAGGCACATGAAATTTTGAAACTTTTAGTTACGTATTTATGGGTATGAAAAGCCTATATATATATATTTTGCTTTCGTGAGTAGCTGACTAGATTATTCATATATGTATATACTTGGGTATTATTACAGAGTTACACTGGATATTAATACGTGGGATGTCTTTTAAGTTTTGCATACTGGGACATAGGGGGCGCACGTAATCTAATAATTAACTTCCATCTTTAGTTAACCTAAAACCAAAGTTTCAATGCGATACGTGTAGGGTTATAGCTACAACGAACTGTCAAAGTTGACAAGTTAGTTGAAAAATGGAATTAAACCGAGAACATTTTCGCGGAATAATTTCTAAAATTATCGAAGACAATCATCTCAACAAGAATGCCTTACCGAGTTGATTTCTGTTTTCGGCAATGAAGCACCACAGTCAACAATTTTTTATCGTTGGTATGGAGAATTCAAACGTAGACAGATTAATTTTAGGGACGATCCAAGAGCAGGTTCACTAAAAGCGACAGTCACTAAGGAAAACGTCAATGCTGTGCGCAAAATCATCAACAAAGATCGACATGTGACGTATCGCCAAATTGAAGCATTATTGTGGATTTTTAAAGACTCCAATTCAAAAAATGTTGTATAAAGAATTGTGTGTAAAAAATTAGTTTCCCGTTGGATACCGCATCTGCTTACCGAAGAATAGAAAGCAGCTAGGATGAATTGGTGTCGAAAAAGGTGTACAACATTGTCGGTGGTGATGAATCTTGGATTCACTCATACGAGACAGAAAATAAACGCCAGTCGTCTGTTTGGCTGTTTTAAGGTGAAGAAAAGCCGACAAAAGTCATCCAAAAAGATTGTCGCAACATTTGTCTCGAAAGTAGGTTATGTAGCAGCAATTCCTCTACGAGATCAAAGAACTGTTAATGCCGATTGGTATTCAACTATTTGTTTGCCGCAAGTCATGGCTGAGCTTCAAAAAACAAACCCTACAGGACAAATCATCCTCCACCAAGACAATGCAAGTTCGCATATAGCACGCAAGACAATTGAATTGTTAACGCAACAAAACGTGGAACTGTTGGACCATCCTTTGTACAGTCTGGACCTTAGGCCCAACGATATCTTTACCTTTCCGAAAATCAAGAACGGACTGCGTGATCAAAGGTTCAAGTCGTCAGAAGGACTAGCCGATGTCTTCAAAAACACAATTTTGACTGTACCAGCAAACTAGTGGAACAACTGCTTCCAAAGTTGGTTCGAGCACATGCAAAAGTGCATTTCCTTTGTGGAGAATACTTCGAAAACAATGAAGTCTTTAAAAACTGTTTACTGTTTTATTCCAGTTTTATATAAAAAACTTAAAAGGCAACCCACGTAATATGGTCTAATCGGAATTTCCATATACTAAAATAAGGATTGGTACCACTTAGAAAACATATTTTAGTAAGTAATTAAAAATCCATTTGTTACATAAGTCCATAATTTGTTTAGGTCTCCTATTATATTCCATTCCGTATCTAGAATTAGAAAATATTTAGATCTGCTTTTATCTTCAAGTAATTTTTATACCCTTATATATTATTATTATTATCTTCAGTGAGATAGGGATCACTTCCAATTTCACATCCTTTTTTCGCCCTTGCTGCATATCATTCGGGTGTATTAGTGAATATTCTTAAGCTTAAAAATAATGTTAGTTACAAACGAAATGTTATTGGCACCGAAATCGACAATTCTTTGGACACTATTGTTTGTAGTTTCTTCACCGGAGCTTCCAACTGAGTGTCCTTTCACATTGCTCTTTCATTGAAATTTCCTATAATCATTATTCTACTTTTAATTTTGCATAATATATATTTCTTTGTCCTATCATTCTCTGATGGTCCATGACACAGGGATACATCAATTTACTATTTTGGATATATGTATATCCTGATTAGCCACTCTGAAAAGCATTCTCACTTTTTAATTATGATTTGATTTCCTTACTTCTTGTGACTGCAACTTGAGCCTTTTAAACTGTACGAACACCACAATACAGAAACAAATGTTTTTATTTATGACTTATACATGCTTTCTTCTTTATTTCTGTGATTTCAAGTGAATTCAATTCTTCGTAATTTAGTCTCTTTACTTTTTATACTTTGTATTGTACGTTTTAAAGCTGTTCATTATATTCACAACTGAGTTTAAAGCATAAAGGTGGGAGTGAAAACCAAAAGATCTACATCTCTGAACTTATATGTAAATACACCAAAGAACTTAAAAAAAGCTCAAATACTTACAATGCGGAATGTAGAAGATATTGTATAAACTGAGTGTGAAAAAAATAGAAGTCATGGTCATCGGGAAAGAAAACAAGGTTATTGATATATACATAAGAAATGAAAAGGTCAATCAATTTGAAATATTTGAGATCAGTACTCAATACCTAGGGGCAATTGGAAATTGAAGTTAACAGTAGAATTTAGGAAGCGGAAGCCCTAACAATTATGCTATACCTCAAATAAAGCTTTTATCAAAAAATAAATTTCTAACAATGTATATGTGTTTACTTATAATTGCAAGGCGTGAACTTAAAATAGACGGAGAAGCAAAATTCAAGTCAAATAGAAAAATGTCGAGGAATGTGGATTTAATCGAAACGAATAGAAAATCCGCTGTAAAATTACCTGTATACTGTAAAGTCAATAATGTACATATGTATGTATGTGGTTGTTACAATTAATTTACACTACACATCAAAATTTATTTATTATTATTACTAGTTGTTAATTTAAATGCAGTAAGCTCAATTACATTTCTTATGAGTCTTTTTGTACATCCGCTTCGTATTTTATATATTTACATTTTCTAGTAACAAGATTTTTTGCAATTGCCTAATCTGAGTATCGTTTAAAAACTACCTTGAGTTGTGATGTGACAAAGAAGTTTGACAGATTTGCTCAATATATAATGCGATACATTCATATAGAGTGACGCAATATTGTATATATTTTAAATGTTCTTACTTTTATCAAAAAATTCTGTCTGTCGTTGGTCGAAATGTATCCTAACATGTTTCTGTTAATATTACATATAGACATAAAAATTCTTTCATTCGTAAAAATTTATTCATTTCTCTAATTACCTATTCTAAATTGTTAGTGATTGATTGAAACACTAACATTTGGAACGTAATGTATATGTCGCAAGTTGCATGGATATTCGTATATTTGTACACACATACGAATAGAATGACAAATAATTCAAGAAACTTAAATTATAATATAACTAGGAATTTAGTACGTGATTGCAAATTTAGAAATATGAATATTTCCAAATGCATGTACAATACATATGAATGTATGTACACATGTCGATTTCAGTGTAATATACATATTTTAATCTAAAGTGTGCATATACATACTTACATACATACATACATATATGGCAATTTAATACACGATTTGACTGTTAAAGTAAGTTGTCTTTCGTAGTTTTCGCATGTTTCTTTCAGACTATATCTCGATTTCTTTTTGTATATTTTCAAGTATCACAACAGGTTGAAATTATTTTAGTTTTTTTCACTTGGAAGCCATTAATTTAATTTTGCTTCTTATGCATATTTATTGTTCTGTTCAACTAATTAGAATGACTCAATAAAGTATAGAATTTGTACCATAATGTATATTTCTATATTTTACACAATTAATTCTCTTCTCACTAGTGCTCAATGTAGAATTAATTTGGAAGATATGTTTTTATAAGAATGTATATGTTTTCGAGAACTAGATTTTTTTTTTGTAAATAAAACATCTCAACATTGTTTTTTACTACATAGTTTTTGAAACATTACTATGTAAACTAGGTAAGATAGATGTCTAAAACTCTTTAAGTGTACATTAAGACAGGCTCCTTGCCAAAAGATATCATCGTGTTTAAGTTATTCAGTTGCTTCAATTTCAACTGCTTTTCTTAGGAACTGAAGCCTAAAGACCATGGACACCGATGTTTTCTGCACGCGTAATTTTCCATTTTAGTGATACACATTACCCTCCAAGATTGTGCGTTCTAACACTTATGAACTTCTTTCTTTGGGGTTACGCTAAAAGAAAAGTCTACGCTGATATAAATGTAACGATTCCTGATCTTAAACGTAACGTACGACATCTTATAGATGAAATCCAGGTATATATACGAGGAGGAGTCAAAAAGTTCCCGGAATTTTGTTTTAACTCTTTATTACCACAACATAGGTACACAGTCACTTAATCGCCTTCAAAGTAGGCGCCGTCTGAACACACACACTTGCTCCACCGCTCCTGCCATTGTTGGAAACAACGATGAAAGTCCTGTTGTGGTATTTTCCGAAGTTCAGCCGTCGCGTTGGTTTTGATGTCAAAACGGTTACCTTTGAGGCCCTTTTTGAGCTTGGGGAAGAGCCAGAAATCCAATGACGCTAAATCCGGTGAGTAGGGAGGCTGCTGGAGGACTGGAATGTTTTTTTCTGCAAGCCATGTTTGCACAACAATCGACGTGTGGGAGGGAGCATTGTCGTGATGGAGTGACCATCCTTCTTACCATTTGCCTGGACGTTTTCTTAGAACTGCTTCCCTCACTCTTTTCAAAACTTGCACGTAAAAAGGACCGCTAACCGTTTGTCCAACTGGTACAAATTCATGGTGCACCACACCTTCGTTGTCGAAAAACGCAATGGGCATCACTTTTGTTTTCGATTTGACATGACGTGATTTCTTTGGTCGAGGAGAGGACGATGTGTGCCATTCTGATGACTGCATCTTGGTTTCCGGGTCGTACGCGTACACCCAAGTCTCGTCACCAGTAACGATTGTCTGCAAGAACATCGGGTCCTCTGTGCTTTTTTCAAAACATTCGGCCGCCGTCAACTTCCGAGTTTCCATCTGATCCGGATTCGGCAAGCGCGGGACAAACTTTGCACTGACACGTTTCATCTTCAAATCATCGGACAGGATTACGTGTATGGATCCATGAGAGATCCCCGCTTCTTGTGCCAACTCGTCGATGGTCATTCTGCGGTCTGCTCTGATTAATTGTTTCACTCGCTCGACCATTCCTTCCTTCCTGGAGGTTGAAGGTCTCCCACTGCGACTCTCGTCTTCCAGCGATTCCTGTCCACCCTTAAATCTTGAAAACCACTCGTAAACGGCTGTTTTCTTTAAAGAATCGTCACCGTAAACTGTTTGTAAGGCTAACAAAGTCTCTGAAGCACATTTTTCCAATCTGCACATGAACTTGATGTTCGCCCGTTGCTCGAACTGCGACATCGCGCCAACTGATCACCATACACTCCTACCTTCCGCTAAACTGCAGTCACACTGCGTGTTCAGACTTACTCAGACCTGTCAGCGTCATAACTATGCACCATAAGGAATGTACTGTACAAAATTTATTGTGATTGCATCACAACTGCCAGCACTACGACACAATTCCGGGAACATTTTGACTTCTCGTCGTATATATATATATATATATGTATATATGTATATATGTATATATGTATATATGTATATATGTATATATGTATATATGTATATATGTATATATGTATATATGTATATATGTATATATGTATATATGTATATATGTATATATATATATATATATGTCTATATATACATACATTGTTGGAATTTATTCACGAGCATATCTCGTATATCCCGAGTGCGTGAAAACTAACGCAATGAAATTTGGTATATAAGTAGTATTAAACTAGCGTGGCTCATATTCATCAGAAGACCCATCCAGCGCTGGTGTGGAGGAATGCATTAATAGCGGGAGTAGCTGCTTTGTGCCGCCAGTATCGCAGCAACGCGACGCATAGAGTTTACTAGCCACCAGTATAGTGCGTGGAGAGATTGCCAATTATGCCACCTCAACAAGTCTTTATAGCTCTCCAACATAAGTCGTGAGGAGCTGGATATTGTTGAAGTCTCCCACCAATCCTGTCGGATATATTCGATCGGACTGACATCAGGCGAATGAGCTAGCTAGGTAAGCGCTCGGATGTTGTACTCTTGTTTAAAGGTCTGTACTTACCGAGCTACGTGTGGTCGTGCGTTGTCATGCATGTAAACCAGAATACACGTCATCTTCAGATAACAGACTAATCTTTACAGGAAATGGTCGAGTCGAGTTTGGATCAAATTTGGAAAGTCTAATCGGTTTTATTGATGACACATCAAGGGTAAATACAGCCGACCTTAATATCATAGACGCTTCAATATTTTCAGCTGCTATTATCGCGTCATCATTCCTTTCACATCAAATTCTTCGCTGCTACCAGCATCCAACTCATTTTCAATTTCTATCTTAAACGATGTCAATTTTTCATTAAACTCTCTCTTTGGCTCAAATATAGCACTTGAAAAATCATTATTCAAAGTATTGAAGAGAGATTTGATATTTTTGATTTGAGACATATTGCTACTACATGTATTGCAGTGCAGTATTACACAATTTTAATTGATTTCGCTTGAGTCATTATAACATCGTTTTCAGTTAATCCAGTGCACGAAGAATGAGTAGCAGCTTGGCATCAATCACATTTGTTACGCCTCGGTATATACCAGTGCGGATAATATTAGCCAAAAGCGCGTATTGCTCACCTAGTTTGAGAAATCCGTTGTCACTGGAACTAGCCAGTATAATTCGGAGAATTAGGGTGGTGGTTTCTATGTGAAAGTTAATAGAGAGCGCCACAGTATTGTGTCCTTAGAAGTTTACTTGCTAATACTGAAGCATGTGGATGCTAAATACGTACTATTTGAAAGTTTCGGGCAAGCAGACAGGAGATTGCAGAACCAAATGAGGGACAAAAAAGAAAAAAACCAACTGGCCAGGATAACAATCTATGGATTTATTCAGACTATTAATAGCAATAACCGAAAATATCAATATCGACGATGTGAATTTAACTTTATGCTAAAATATGTCAAATTAGACACACCATTCACTGCTTAAAAGAAATAAAAGAATAGTTTCCACTACAAGAGTAACAACAAGAATATATTAAGATAACGTAATTTACATGCACGCCGCTCAATACGTACTCAGTTCACAACGGGTTTGTTGACAAGATTATTATAAAATATTACACAAGTGCCACATACTATGCACATCAAAAATGTTCAGACAAATTGTATACAATAGAATAATTATATAATATTAAGGGGTCAATAGAAGGAAAAAACAATAAATAAAATGATGAACGGTCGATAAATTGATGAATTATGAAAACTATGTAATTAGCCAGTGATTACGGTACAACTACTAACTGTATTTGTATAGATTAAATTATTAAAATAGCTGTCTAATGAGTGAAAAACTAAGTTAAGGGTATTGAATAATTATACGAGGGTAGCCATTTATATTTCGGAAACTGGCAACACTAGGCGATCTGATGATTGCATCGTTCAGCGAGGGAAACTTTGATTTGGAAAATGAGCCTCGCGGATATGCGCGTAGCACCGTTAATGACGACGAGCTGCGTGTAGAAGTTGAAAGTAATCCGTCGACAACAGTGCGTAGCCTTGCAGAAACATTTCAAGTGTCCATTACCAACATTAGTCGTCGCCTTTCTTCGATTGGCAAAGTGAAGAAACTCGATCGATGGGTGCCGCACCAATTAACGGTAGCCAATAAGCTCCGTCGATTAGAGGTGGCTACCTCTTTGGCTAATCGACAGAAAGTTGACCCGTTTCTTCATCGAGTGGTAACGTGTGACGAAAAGTGGATACTTTATAATAATCGGAGAGGGTCAGGACAATGGTTGGATCGAGGTGAAGCACCAAGACAGCATGCACGAGCATCACTTCACCCACGAAAGATTATGGTGACTGTATCGTGGACCAGTAAGGGTATTATTCACTATTCATTTTTGCAACCTGGTGAAACCATCACGGCAGCGTCCTATTGTGCCGAACTGGAAACTATGCATGGAAAATTGAGCCGCTTGCAGCCCTCACTAGTCAATAGACATGGACCCATACTTCTTCATGATAATGCAAGACCTCATGTTGCACGACAGACAATCCAAAAACTTTCGGAATTTGGTTACGAAATTCTCCCTCACCCACCTTATTCAACTGACCTTTCGCCAACTGATTTTCATTTTTTCCGAAGTTTAGACAATCACTTAAAAAATAGGGACTTCCCTGACCGGGAGTCTGTAATAGCAGTGTTTGAGCAATATGTGAGCCGTCAAAACCTAGATTTCTTTTCAAAGGGAATTTTTCAGCTTCCAGGCCGTTGGTAACAAACTATTGATGTAAATGGAGACCATTTTGCAGAATAAATATTTATATTTTTTTAAATTTAGACTTTTTTTTATTCCTTACAAAATCGGATATTTCATATGTAACAACCTGATATTTACCTTGACAGTTTTATTATCCGGTCGCTATTTCTGTTGTTGACAGTAAATTGAAAATTTTATGCCAACGAAGAAATGGAATTAACTCGCGAACATTTTCGTGCAATTATTTTTCATAACTTTCGGCGTGAATTATCTCAACAAGAATGCATGGATGAGCTGAATTCTTTATACGGTGATGATGCACCACCAAAAACTACAGTATATCGTTGGTATAATGAATTCAAACTTGGACGGCGTTCTTTGGACGATAAATTTCGTGAGGGTCATCCCACAAATGTTGTTGTGTCGGGAAACATTAATGAAGTGTCTGAATTGATAATGCAAGACCATCATGTGACATACCGTGAGATTGAGGCATCTCTAGATATTAGTAACACCAGCGTGCATAAGATCCTGCATATACATTTAGCCGTTAAGAAGCTATGTTCACGTTGGGTACCACATACTTGACAACCGCTCAAAAAGTGACTCGCGTCAACTGGTGCTAAGACATGCACAAAAATTATGATGGCGGTGCTTCAAAGAACATTTAAATATAAAGTCGTTGCAGGTGATGAATCTTGGATCTATACGTATGAGCCCGATAGTAAACAGCAGTCGACTGTGTGAGTATTCCAAGATGAGACAAAACCAATAAAAGTTTTTCGCGCTCGAAGCACATCAAAACAAATGGTCGCCTGTTTTTTCGGAAAAATCGACCACTTTGCAACCGTGCCTTTAGAGAGTTGTAGAACGGTCAATTCCAAATGGTACACAACTATTTGTTTGTCAAAAGTTTTTGAAGAAATAAGGAAAACAAACCGAAAACTACAGATCATTCTCCGCCATGACAATGCAAGTTCTCACAGGTCGGTTCAAACAATTGAATATTTGACCGGGCAAAATATTGAATGCTTTTCGGATTGGTTTAAATGAATGCAAAAGTTCATTGATTTTCAAGGAGAATATTTTGAAAAGCAATAAAACTATTTTCGATAATAAAAAATTTGTTTTTGTTTGCTATTCCCGAAATATAAACGGCTACCCTCTTATAAATATTGAGTAATTAATGCAGCTCTCTACTGAGTGAATAACTACTCTAAGGCTAATCAATATATGAATATTGAATAATTAAAACAGCTGTCTAATGAGCGAATATGGGTAACTACGTTAACAATATTGAATGTATATAAATATTGAATAATTAAAGCAGCTGTCAAATGACTAAATAACTATGCTAAATCTATTGAATGTATCGAAAAATCAATCCACGAGGTGGATGTCCACGAATCGTGTAATTATCGACTGTTTCTACCAGAACTATATCACAAGTCGATAAAACTACTCGATTGGCATTTATTAAGTCATAAGAAAATTTTATTCTTAAAGGAAAATGCTCAATCAAATCCAAATCGATTTTATTTTCGACAGACGAAATTTACTGTCTGAGAATCCTTAAATTATATTATTCCCAATATTGCAAATTAATTATTAATATAATTAGAAGCACTGACAAAAAATATACTATACAGAATTTTTGAGAAAATAGGCATCTTACCTGACTTGTATGTATATATTTCAAATTATATTTTTGTTTAACTGGATATATTTATATTTACTTGATATTAATATAAGATTGTACTCACTTTTTATCAACTATCTTGTACCTCAATTTGGCATTTGCATCTTTAACTCATATTATTTTTATATACATATATAGATAGATTTTGTTTTCTTTCAAGATTAAAAATTGTAAATAAACTAAATAAATTAACATTATATTTAAGTTTCTTTAAATTATCTTGAGAAAGTTAGCTAGTAGATTAAATAGCTCTATGATGTATTCTGTGGAGACTTTAATATTAATTTTTTAACGAAATTTAACAAAGTGGAGGCCTATGGTCTTTCAATAAATATAATTCTAATAATTTATACTCGTATAAATCACTAAAAAGTAAGGAATCTACAAACTATTATTTAAACAACTACTAAGTAATGAAAACTGGACACAGTTACTTGAGAATGACAATGTTAGTAAGACAATAAATTATTATTATAAAACTGCATGTCCGCAGGTGAAAATGAAAATCAAAAAAGGTCATACTACTATTAACGGTTGGATTATGCAAGGAATTTAGATATCTTAACAAACTTTAAAGAGACGAGATTCAGACGGGGGTTTTGGCTTGCCGAGTGATCGGACGTGTGTCTCTTGGCAAAATTTTCAGTGATTGTTTTTTGGTGCTTAGGTGAGTGGTTACCTAATCATAGTTACTCATCATCTTATTTAATTATAAAATTTGCTTACTTCTACGTTAATTTTAGTATATTTAGTTGTTCATAAGCCAAATTTAACCTCTTCCCTAGTGTGAGATATTACAAGTCATGTCTAATCAATCTCCAGGGGAATACTCCCCTGATAGCAATAGGTTAGTGCACGATATTATCGAGGTTTCCCCAAACAACGCAAATAAAATCATGAATTTATTAGAGCATTCACAATCTGGTGAACCAAACATGGAAACAGATGAAAACTATTTTATTCCTCAAGATACAGTTCTTCAAAAAGCAGCAGAATCGAACAAAAAAATATCTCCGATCCCTACAGAATACAATAGCAACGCTTTAGGCCCATTCGAAGTTTATGTACAATATAAAGTTACAGAAGAGAATTCCAATACAAAATCAATTCATCCCATGTTAATAGGAAAAATTTTGAAAAACTCTAATATCTCAGGTATTAAAGCAATTACTAAAAAAGGTAGACATAGGATAGGTATTTCTTTCAATTGCTCAAAAAATGCAAATAACTTCCTTAAACATGCTGAACTTGAAAATCAAAACTTAAACGCATTTATCCCAGCTCATTTAGTATCGTGTCAAGGAGTATTAAGAAAAATACATCACTCCTTAAGCGAGGAAGAGATTTTAGCTAACTTGCAATCGTCAGCAAAAGTATTAAAAGTAAGAAGAATTAACAGGAAAACTGTTGGAGAGATGGAAACCACTTACGTTCCTACTAACACAGTAGTAGTCACCTTTGAAGGAGTACTGTTGCCAAGAAAAGTATTTCTCTTCTTCAATCCTATAGAGGTTGAAGTATACAAATACCCTGTCACACAATGTTATAATTGTCTTCATTACGGACACACCACCAAATTATGCAAAGGTAAAGTAGCTTGCAGTAAATGTTCAGGTAATCATTTAAAAAAAGATTGTAAAAGTGTTGAGACAAATTGTTTACATTGCAAGGGCCCCCATGAAGCTTTCGATAGAAAATGTCCAGAATATAATTGTCAATTGAGGATCAAGGAAATTATGGCTATTCAAAATTTATCGTTTTTACAAGCAGTTAAGTTAGTAAAACAAAAGAAACCCCATATATCTAATAAACCCCAAGAATTTCCTCTTCTGAATCGGTCACAACCTATTCAACCGATTGTCTTTAATAATAGTAATTCTCCTCTGCAAAGGTCATTTAGCCAAGTTACTTCACCAGCTAAAAGACCGAGAATTCCATTTGTTAACAACTTTGATAGAGATATGCATAACATAATAGCAATCTGGAGTATCTTAACGGCAATGTGCCAGACCCTAGATCTTCACCTGTTTACCTCATGTCTGGTAACTCAAGTTCTCAAACCCCATCCCAATCTTCTAATACTAATAAGACCCAGCTAGAAAAAAAGAACAACGAAAAAATAGACATTATGTCACATCTGCAACAAATCAAATCGTCAATACAGTTTGCCCTAAAGGATAATTCAATTCTGCAACCGATCCTTCAATTATTAGAATCAGCAATATCCCTTTGCGACCACGCTTTAAAATTAAGTTCCGCATAAAATTCAATTCTAACAACGAAAGAAACTACAAAATTTTACAATGGAATATACGTTCGGTTCATAGTAATAAAAGTGACCTTTTATGGTTGTTAAATGACCAGAAAATCACTTTAGTCTGTCTCTCAGAAACATGGTTACAACATACACAACCTTTCCATGTATCAAATTTTATATCCATAAGAGATGATAGATATGACGGTCATGGAAGTAGTATGATTCTCATTAGAAAAGATATTCCCTTCCAAGTACTTAACATAAAATCATCTGATCCAGACCTTCAAGTGGTAGCGGTGAAACTTCAAGAATGTAGTATTGCCAACATGTATATAAAATCGGGGAGTAATGTTGAAAGAAATAAAATTAATGATGTCTTCAGATAACTTCTTACTTCCTGTTTGCTCTGTGGAGATTTCAATGCAATCCATTACTCTTGGGATTCTGGAAACAGCAATAGAATCGGAAACATCTTATATGAAATTATATCAGACTTGGAACTCAATATCTTAAATGATAATCGTCCCACAAGAATAGCTAGCCCAAACCAAACAGCAAATAAACTCGACCTAAGTTTATGTTCTCCAGAGCTGGCCATCAAATTAGATTGGAATAGACTGGAAGACACTCACGGTAGCAATCACTTTCCTATCGTTATGGAAACTCTTTTGACAACACATCGATTTTACGCAACAACATCTAGAAAATTGAACTTCTCTCATGGCAGTTTAAATAAATATTCTGCTGACGTCTATAATAAAGTACTAAACTTCCCACAAAACATAAATTATCCTGAAGAATTTCAAAAAATTGTCTCGGTAGCAGTTAAACGTCATCTAATGAAAGAAAGAAATCATTTAACCTACCCTTCTCCACCATGGTGGGAGGAACACTGTACTCAGGCGATTAATTCGAGAAAAATGACTTTAAAAGTGTTTAAAAGAGATCCCTCCTTGGAACATTACATTCGGGTTAAACGAAAAATTGCAGAAACTAAGCGGTTCTTGAAAAAGAAAAAGAAAGAATCATTTCAGAATTTCTGTGAGTCTTTGAACAGGGAATCTTCCATTAAGGAGATTTGGAATAAGATTCGGAGATGCAGAGGGGCTTTTGTTCCAAATAAAGAACGGCCTTTAGATACATCTTGGTTACCTTCATTTTTGCAATCATTAACCCCTGATTCTGCTTCAAACTATTTGCTACTTCCCCAGACAGAAGATAATACTTCTTCCTTTCTATTATCACGATTTCGATGGGATGAACTGGAGAGCAGTTGCAGTAGTTTCAAGGACTCATCTCCTGGTCCAGACGGTATTCACTATAAAATGATTTCGAGTCTCCCGGCCAACGCCAAAGAACTATTATTGTACATCTTCAACTCCTTTTTAAGTGGAACACAAATTCCTATTTCCTGGAAAGAATGCCTTTATATTCCTATTTTAAAACCAGCAAAACCAATAAATGATATGTCTTCATACCGCCCAATTTGTTTATCTTCTTGTTTGATAAAAAGTTTGGAGCATTTAATAAAGGTTAGATTAGAATGGTGGCTTGAATACAATAATAAATTTCCCAATCGTCAAAATGGATTTCGTAAGGGAAGGGGGACCAGAAATGGAATATCTTCTTTACTGTCAAAGATTTATCAGTCTTTTGCAAAAAAAGAGTACTTGGTGGCGTGCTTTGTTGATATAAAGGGTGCCTATGACAATGTAAACTGGAAAATCTTATTGGAACGTCTACAAAAATTTAATTTGACAAATGAATTTATCAACCTTCTAATGGATATTGTTACAAACAGAAAATGTTGTGTGAAATTGGGCTCATCTTGTTCTGGTCCAAGATTCACAACTAAAGGCCTTCCGCAGGGATGCATTTTAAGTCCTATACCGTACACTATATATACCTCTTCTATAGATGACATCATCCCAAATGACTGTTCTGTCTTGCAATATGCCGATGATTTGGTGATTTTTTCAAGAAACTCAAATTTAAATACAACAATTGACAACTTAAATCAGGGTCGGTGTATTTCTTCAACAAGGAAATGTACCATTTAAAAAAATTAAATAGGAAAACGAATATCTTCTCCGCTGAAACAATTGCCATCCTCGAAGCCATAAAAATAATAGAAACGACCCACCTGGAGCGAGTAATAATTTTCTCAGACTCACAGAGTGCCTTACAGGCATTACTTCACTCGGGAATTTCAGTACTGTCAAATAACTATACTTTGGAAATTAAAAAAAAATACTTTGAATTATGTAATCAGGGATACGAAATTAAGTTCGTATGGATACCAGGCCACAAGGGCCTTTTAGGAAATGAGAAGGCCGACGAACTGGCGAAAGAAGCTTCAGCCTCTCCTTCTCCAGAAGCAAGTCTTAGAGTCCCGTACATGGATATTCTTTCTATTATGAGGACAGAAATACAACAGAGTTGGCAAAGAGAATGGGAGATATTTACAAGGACAAAAGCAAAAGAATATTATAAATTCAACAAGGAGGTTCGCAAGTATCCTTGGTTTAAAAATATTTCTATACCGAGGTCTCATATTGTAACCATGTGTAGAATAAGAATTAATCACACTTTAGCCCCTGAGCATTTATTCAGAATTAATGTTGTAGACTCCTCCAACTGTAATTGCGGTGCAATTGGTAGTGTATTCCATTTACTTTTTGAATGCGAACTTACAGCGGTCCATTCTAATAAACTATATAGCGATTTGGTCAAATTAAAGGTTGAATCCCCTATTTCTTGGTACTCATTATTGAGTGATTTAAATAAAGATAGAATACAGGTAATAATGAATTATTTGAAAATAACAAAATTAAAACTGTGATTAAAACAATTTCCTTTTCCTTTTCTCTATGGTAACCTTATGTTCTATGTTTTCCGAGGCCCATTTCTGTGGTGCTACAAAGGGCCCTGTAGCAAGAAGCGACTTAGAGCTGTGCATGTGTGCGTCTTTCCTTATATGTAGTGTCCTTTTTAATTCACCTATTATAATTAAATAAGCTGATGATGTCATAAGTAACCACAAAACAAATATTAAATTAGCGAAACAAAGTAGCACTCTCGTGACTGGCAGTGATGGTTAAAACCGTAAGCCAATAAAATTTAAAGAAGAAGAAGAGATTCGGACGGCAAACAGTGCGGTCGATTGTTGATAAGCCAACTCGGTGTCCGAGCCTTATCACAAAGTGAAATTAAAAGTGATAGGTAAAGTGATATGCATATACTGTTATAAATATAAATTCTAAAAATTGAGTGTTAAATTAAAAAGACGTCTAAGTTATATTATAGAATTAATAATAATTTTAGTCGAGGTTTTTATCGGGACACGATATACGTAAAAAATGGTGCATATGGTCAACAAACCTACAAAGATATTTTAACCAGGTCCGGATTAAGACTGAAAACGTGTGTACAAATAAAAATGGAAAACGAAGACGAAAAATTTGATATAATTGTAATAATGAAGGATCTCAAAACTGAGATACGCCAGATAAAAGAAGAACATCTGAAACAATTAAAAGAAATAATACAAACAAATAAAGAATTAATACAGGAAAACTATAAAATGAAAGAGGACATAAATGAATTAAAAAAACAAAATTGAAGTGCTGGAAAAAGAAAAAAAGAAGAACATTGTGATTACAGGCATAAAAAACGGGAAACAGAAAGGATATGAGGGAAGAAATAAAACATATCGTGGAGAAGCATTTAGAAATAGAAGCAAAGATCGCAAATGTATATAGTATTGGAAATCAAAAATATGTAGTAGAGCTGGAGTCAGTTGCAGATAAATGGGAAATTATGGAAAAGAAGAAACGATTTAGAAATGTACTCAACGAAAAGATATATATTGACAATGATCTTACTGGGAAAGAACGACAAATACAAGGATTAATAAGGAAAAAAGCTGAAGAAGAAAGGAATAAAGAAAAAAGAGTAAAAATTGGATTTCAGAAACTATGTATTAATAATTTACAACTCATCTGGAGTAAACAGAAGGGGATTTTGGAGCAACAAACTGAAACAACAAAAGCAAAGTTCCGTTCAAAAAACTAATGGTACCAACAGATATGAAATTTATTGATGAAATGGAAACGAAAAAGGCTACGAATAAAAACCTGAACAAAAACCGGAACACAATTGAATGTATAGCAGATAAAAGGTTAAAAATAGCAGTTTGGAATATAAGAAGCATTAACGTCACGGAACAGGAACTTACACAAGAGTTCGAAAAAGCAAAACTAGATCTACTCGCAATAACAGAATTAAAGAAAAAAGGACTGTTGTATAGTGGAGTTAAATTAGACCAGAGAGCAGTGAAAGGAGTAAGGTGCATTATTAGAGGGAAATTTTTGAAAAACGTTAAAACTTGGCAATTTATCTCAGAAAAGTTTTTAAAAATTGATCTGGATTTGAATGACGGAAATAACACAGCCATAATAATTGTATACGGCCCCAATGAAGATGAAATAGCAAGTAAAAAAGATGAGTTCTGGGATGAGTTTGCAGACCTAATAGAGAACTTAAAGGGAAGAATCATACTTATGGGAGATTTTAATAGCAGAGTTGGAGTAAGAGATGGTACAATAGATGTTATAGGAATGCAAGGAGAAAACTGTAGAAATAATAATGGGAGAAGAATGTTAAGCTTTGGTAGCGAAAACAACTTGATTATAACAAACACTTCTTTTAAGCATAAAGAGATCCACAAATATACTAGAGAAGTTAGAAGCCGTAAAGAAAAATCAATAATAGATTATATACTGATTAATAGAAATGAAATACATGATGCAAAAGAGAGGGGCAGAAATCTATAGCGATCTTTATATGTTAGTAGCAAAATGGAAAATTAAAGGTAATAAACTAATAATGGGAAATGTTTGGAACAAAGCTTGAAGAAAATAGCACAAGTAATCAGAAGTTATTTTACAGAGTTCTTAAAAATCTACAGAAAGACAAACAACCAACGATAAGACAATTAAAAACCAAAGATAACAAAGTACTAACAGAGGAAAAAGATATCATGGATAGATGGCAGGAACATTTCCAGGAACTTCTGACCACAAATGAAATAAATAAAATGACACACAAAGAGATAATGATTCCCAGTAACACAGACTAGAACGATAATATTAGTATAGGCGAAGTTGTTGAGGCAATATCGTATCTAAAATCAGGGAAAGCAGCAGGCCACGATAAAATAACATCGGAAATGTTGAAAAATCTAGGACCAGGGGGTCTAGAAGTAGTAAGAAACATCTTCAACCAAGCGTAGAACACAGGAAGAGTACCAGAGGACTGGAAAATTGGTATAATTCTGTCAATATTTAAGAAAGGCGATAAAAGAGAATGTTCAAACTACAGAGGAATCATATATATATATATAGTTTCTAAAACTTACGAATTTATATTAAATAAAAAATTACTAGCCGCAGTAGGATCGAAACTAGCAGAACCACAAAGTGGCTTTAGGAAAGGTCGACGTACCCAGGATCATGTGTTTACAATAAGACAACTTATTGAAAAAACTAAAATAAAGAACACGCAAGCGTACGTAGCGTTTCTAGATCTAGAAAAAGCTTTTGATCGGGTATCGCAAAGAGAAATATGGAGAAGTATGGAACACAGAAAGATACAACCATTATTAACAAGAGCTATACAAAGTCTTTATAAACACAATAAATGCTGTATACGGAAAGAAAGTTTACAGTCGAATACATTTAAAATCAAAGATGGATTAAAGCAAGGAGGAGTCTTGAGCCCTACTCTATATTGATAATGGATGATGTTATAAAAGCCACAGAGAAGAAAATACGTAAAATGGAGATAGGATACAATAAGCTAAAACCAATAAGAATATCGGAGTGTGTATTTGCGGACGATTTGGTTATTATAGCGGACAAAGAAGATGAATTACAACGGTATCTAAAAATATAGGAAGAACTAAGGAAGAGAAGAATGAAAATAAACCCAAGTAAAACAAAAGTGATGACCATTGGTGACAACAACAAGGAATTGAATATGGAATTAAATAAACAAAAGATCGAACAAGTGGATGTATTTAAATACTTAGGAGTGAATATCCAAAGAGAAGGGCGTATTGCTGAAGAAATAAACGAAAGAATAAGCAACGCATCACGAATGTATCCCTGCCTGAATAAAGCGTTCATCAGCAAAAAGGAAATCACCATGAAGACCAAAATGGTAGTGTAGAAGACAATCTTTAGGCCAATCTTAACATACGGCAGTGAAAGCTGGGTGTTAACACAAGTAACGGAAAGTAAAATAAACGCAATGGATATGAAATATTTAAGAAGAGTCAAAGGCATCACAAAGCGAGACAGAGTAAGAAATGATAAGGCAGAGAAGAACTGCAGGTCGATCCAATAAACACCGTAATAAAAAGAAACCAATTGAAATGGTTCGGACATTTGTGCAGAATGGGCGATGGTAGGCAAGTGAAGCAGGTATGGGAGGCAAAAGTACAAAATAGAAGAGGAAGAGGACGGCTAAAGAAAACGTGGAACGATGAGATAGCGGCGACCCTCAAGGAAAGAAATGTGACATGGGGCGAAGCAAAGAAAACTGCCAAAGACAAAAAAGAATGGAGAAAATTTGTATATGTTTAAACTGAAGTGTAGTGCACCTTACACCTGCGGGTAGAAAGGTTTTGATAATATATACATATACATATATATATAAATATATATAAAAATCTTTTACAATAATAAAATATTGCGAGATTGTGCAAATCCAACAAAAATAGCTTGGGAAATTATTAATTCACGTGTAGGAAAGAAAATATCCTTTGAAATAACTTGGTATTGGTATTTACCATACACCAACCCGCCAACCCATGGATATTGCTATTTACAATATTTTAGTAAACATTTTAATAATACATATAACTGATCATCGAACTTCCTTGAATGAAGTAAGTAAATGGTCTCGTACAGGCAATCACATTGCGTGATTCTCGCATTTAAAAATACTTATTCGTGCGGGAATGAGTCTTATTTCATCCTTGGTAAAGGAGTGTGTAAATCAATTTCTGGGTCCGCTTACAGAATTGATAAATAATTCATTTGCACATTATGAGACTTTGAATATTGCTAAAATTAAGCCAATATTAAAAACCGGTTCGAACGAAATAGCGGACAAACCGTCCTATATCTATTTTGAATACATTTTCGAAGGTAATTGAAAAGTTAGTTGCTGCAAGACTTATAAATTTCTTATGTAAATATAAATTGCTAAACAACATGCTTTTTGGTTTTTCGAAGGGCCGATCAACTACTTTGGCTGTATTGAATTTGTTGAACTTTCTTTATAATAATCTAGATAGTGGCAAAACTCATATAGGATATTATTTGGATCTTAGCAAAACATTTGATTCAGTAAACCACGACATTCTCTTAAGAAAATTAAAGAACCATGGCTATAGATGGTTAGCGTACAAGTAGTTTGAGGAAACAGTATATTGAGATTAGTGGATCGTAATCTTGTTGTCCGCCATTAAAACTTCGTGTTCTCCAGGGTAGTGTACTCTACTTTGTATTTTATATTTTAACGATATGTCATTGTCTGAGACCGGAATGTTCTCGGATGATACATTATTTATTGTCAGTGATAAGGATTTGGGTTCTATTAGTTGTAAAACAAATACAAAGCTAACTAAAACGAATAATTACTTTAAAGAAAATAAGTTGTACTTAAACAGTAAAAAACTTTAAAAAAATATAGAGTTTAAAGCAACACACACTGACAGAAATTATTCACATTATATAAAAATCAATGATAATAGTATAAAACAAGTAAGACTCTACCAAGTTTCTAGGACTGACAGGATCGACTCATATACATATCCTCATGGAAGAGCAAGTTGTGAGGCATTATTTTCTCAGTAAATATCATAATACTGGCAAGTTTGTCCATTTTTCAATTATTAGTATCTGTCATTGACAATATTGATCAGTTATGTAAATTAAGCCAGTTTCATTTATATGAATTCGCATGTTTTGGAAATAACACGACATAAATTTGCATTGAGTAAAAAGACCCTTATTACATGGCCATCAAGATATATAATGTGTGTGTGAGTTTTAAGCAAATACTAAGGCAAATCTTTAAAAATAAAATTAAACCTTATCGATCTCAAACACTTTTTAATTTCATTTACATTGGTATTCAAATTTTAATATCATTTTTCCTATTTGCCTAATTTTGCCAACACATTTAAAAAACCCTTGCAAATTTAAAAAAATAACTTATGTCTCCTGTCATACAATTCGTATTAGTGTTCTTCTTTTTCTTTCCGTTCATAGATGGCTTTCATATCGAATTCCATCTACTATATTTATATGTCACACAAACACAAAACTTACATCTCGTGGTATATTATAGTGTGCAGATGTGTGTATTAGTCCGCGTATTTAATCTGTGTCTTTTCTTATTAATAGTTATTTATCATGTATCTGTTGACCGAGAACATGACTATGACAGTTCTTGTTCAACAGATATTGTCGCCACGATCATATAAGGTGATTTATATAATAAGTAAATAATTGAGAAGATTAGATCTCCACCTTTGTTTGAAATGATATAGCACTTTTGTGATAAAGAACTTTCTGGTAGATCGAAAAAGTTCGAAGATACAAAACTTCAGTTCTTGAATGAAGACCAAACTCAAAAACAATTGGCAGAAGCATTAAACGAGGCCCAAGAAACGATTAGCGATCAATTAAGAACAATGAGAAAAATCCAAAAGGTAGGACAATAGGTGTCACATCAATTGAATGATGGAAAATCAAAAAATTGTCTGTGAAATGCTCCGTCAAAGTTATGATCGAAAGTCATTTCTGTATCGAATAGTGACGGGTAATGAAAAATGGTGTTATTTCGAAAATCCTATGAGCAAAAAAATCATGGTTATCATCTGGCGAAGCCGGCTCATCGACTCCAAGACCAAATTGCTTTGGTCGCAAGACAATGCTCTGTGTTTGGTGGAACCATAGTGGCCTGATGTATTACGAACTGTTGAAATCTAGTGAAACAGTTAATACTGATCGCTACCGACAACAAATTATCAATTTGTACCGTGCATTGATAGAAAAATGTCCAGAATGGGCCCGAAGTGATTTTACAGCACGATAACGCGCCGTCTCATACAGTAAAACCGGAAAAGGAAGCGTTGAAAGCACTTGGATGGGACATAATATCGCACCCGCCGTACTTTCTAGACTTTGCCCCGTCCGACTATCACTATTTCGCATCAATGGGGCACGCTGTTGCTGAATAGCATTTCGCCAATTTCGAAGAAATTAGAAAATGGCTCGATGAATGGTTTTACTCAAAGGACAAACAGTTTTTTTGGGATGGCATCCATAAATTACCTGAAAGATGGGTAAGATGTGAAGAATCAAATGGCTAATACTTTGAATAAATAAATTTTTCCATTTTCTTGAAAATTATGTAGTTTTTCTACGAAAAAAACCGGTAATGACTTTCCGACACACCTGGTACATTTATTCAATGAACAGTTTAACTAAATTCATAATTACAACCGTATCATACTAGATGACAACGTTTTACTTAAAAAAAATATTTTATCATTTTTCAATATTTATATATATGGAACCATTACGTTCCTTTGATTTGTTATATTCTTCTCATATTGACATGTTCAGTTTATATATATATATATATATATATATATATATATATATATATATATATATATATAGTTATAATTATATATATATCTACAGTATTTGTCTAATTTTTTTTATGTATAGCTGATTTGTTTCAAATACTTAATATTAAAATTCATTTCTGTAGGTAATTCGTCTAGCTTGTCCTTAATTTTTAACGCAAAAAAAGAACATTACATTAAAAGAAAGCTGATAGAAACAGCATACATGGCTATAACGACGAACGCCATAAATACACAAAGCCTTGAGATTAAAAACATCTGACTTCCTATGATTTGAGAAAATATCAGTCGAATACGTACAACCACGGTAATAGAGACAGAATGAAGAATTCAAGAACGGAAAAGATGATTACTGCACATATACATACCTATAACATAAGAACGGGGTTTGAAGAAGTAATTTATGTCCGTGGTAAAGTGTGTGTGTGGACTATAGAAATATCGAAAGTGGGTTCAAACCCCACAAGAGGGATACTAATATTATACCTACTTTTTAACACAATATTTCTTTCATGCTCAGACAAATTCCTATAACTGATTATGCAGATTTTTTGAGGTTGTAGTAAAAACGAAGAGATGATAATTTCTACTGCGTTATCGTGGAAAATCATTTTATTGAAAAATGTCGTTTAATGA
Organism: Dermolepida albohirtum; assembly: GCA_031893035.1. Classification (NCBI taxonomy): domain Eukaryota; kingdom Metazoa; phylum Arthropoda; class Insecta; order Coleoptera; family Scarabaeidae; genus Dermolepida; species Dermolepida albohirtum. Next base: position 76,562 of record JAVIWB010006048.1, read on the forward strand.
AGCCGAATAAAAAAAAGGAAAAGTTTGAACTTCAAATCTATCAGTTTCTCTTTGGTTTTATTGTGAAATAATTTCGTGAAAATTCTGCCTCTTAAAATAGCTAGAGAAGGTAGAGAAAGTTTCGACTCCAAATTTCAATGACGTATACAGAGTATGTTGAGACATATAAACAGAGAATAAAATAAAAAGCAGGGAAACAAATTACGTAAAAAAGTCGCCAAATGCTCTAACCTTAATTTGGCTTATCATCTCAATATCATTTAGTGCATTCCATCCAAAATTTACCATCCCTTATACCAATCAATACAGATCTATTGTAAGTCGGCTGCTGTATATTATCCTACTTCAGGTTGCTCATAAATAACTTGTTCCTTGTGTTCAATGCCTCACATTTTTGTAAGATATGACTGATCATCGTTAGCAACTTACTGTTCGATCTGCAATGAAGGTCTTTGTTACTTTTGTCAATTTTTTCAAAAATTAATTGTCTTACTTATGGCTGATCTGCAAAGTATACTATTATTATTCTCAGCTGATTTTTTTCCAACAAAAGCAATTCGTCAGTTTTTCTAAGATTCGATTCAATAATTAAGTGAAGCTGATTCTTCTCATTTCCTGTGATTCTCCAATATCCATAGTAGCTTTACCAAAGGAAAATAGCGAGCTATCAGCTTCAGTCTCATACCAGCCTGTGTACCAGGTCTGCCTACGTAGCATTACATTGAAATACTCTTGTTCCTACTTGTCTTTCTGGAACAATTACTTCAAATGGGGAATTAAAAGCATTTTTGGCTATCTTGTAGTATGTCTTTCAAAGGTTTTCCAATGTTAGTGTGACCTGATGTAACTGAAAGATTTAATAGGTAATTTTGCAGTCTATGCAGACCTATCTTTAGCGCTGTTCTTATCACAAAATAATATGGAGGAAGGTCAGTAGGGTCTCCATTGCTGCAATCGAGGGCAATAAAAAGCCCCGTCAGAGTATATGGCAGCACGTACTATAGAAGCAATTCAAGTTTCGATCAAAATGTTTGATTATTCTCCTTATAGTCATGATCTCGCGCCGCAGTGACTACAATTTCTTCCAACATTTCAAAAACTGTGTAAAAAGTTTGAAAGAATTTGTTTTACGATATCAAAAGTGTTTGGAACAACATGGTGGTTATGTAGGAAATAAAAAAATAAACGTGTTAATTTTTTAAACACGCAAATGACAAATTTGTATATACATTTGTCATTCGTCCAATTTTATTGACGATCGACCCTTAATTTTGAGTCGCGCCTGGTAGAATAGTTATACCAGAAATATTAAGAGAACGCGTTCTAAATCAGCTACATATGTCATATTAAGTGTTGTGAAAATGAAATGTGCAGATGAGTCATAGTTCTTTTGGCCGGGTATTAATAAAAAGATAGAGCAAATAGCTCTTAGTTGTCAAAGTTGAACATTAAATAAAGCAAAGCCTCCTAAAATTACCTTATTTCTATAGGAATGGCCCGGAGATATGTTTTTTCTCGTATACATGTTGATTACATACACTACCGGTCATATTTATTTGCCCACCCCAATTTTATATGTTTCCTGAAATACGGATTATCTTTCGAAAAATCCGTATTATAATTATTCAACAATATTATTAGTGGAAGTAATTCCATATGAATTTCTACGAAAATCTTAAATTGTTTATGATATATCGTAAAGGTGTCATAAATTGGAAAAATATATATTATATAGGCTAATCCCTACAGTATTAACAGTTTTACCTGCATTTCCGAAAGGTATTAACAATATTGTGTTATTGTACTAACTAATTACAATATTAGGATGTGTTATTCAAAAAGGAAAATAAATTTTATGTCAGTCATCGTTCATCTTTTGTTGCGAAAACAGTGAAATAGAGAGTTATTGTGAATATTTTAATGCAATGCCGAAGACGAAGGAATTATCTTTTGAAGTGCGTGCTATGATTATAACGTTAAAGAATTTGAAGAAAGTCGTACATTTTCCAACAAAAGAAGATCTGGACGACATCTGCAGATGACCGGCATCTAATACGGATAAGTAGACGCGATAGACGAAAAACAGCACCAGAAATTGCTGCTGAAATGAATAGAGCGCGTGCTAAACCAATTAATGTCCACGGTACAGAGAAGGTTAAGGCAAGCGGGTTTATACGGAAGAATTGCTCTGCGAAAACCACTACTACGAAAGCAAAACAAGATAAAACGACTAAATTGGGCTAAAGAACATAAGAATTGGACGATTGATCAGTGTAATAATGTGTTGTGAACAGACGAATCGAAGTTTGAACTTTTCGGTAGTAAAAGGCGAATATTCGTAAGAAGATCCGCAGGAGAAAGAGTACTGCCAGAATGTATTGCGCCTACCGTAAAACATGGAGGAGGTTCTGTAATGATTTGGGGGTGTTTTGGTGGAAGATCTGTAGGCGATCTCGTCAAAATTGAGGGAATCCTAAGAAAAGAAGGCTACAAGGAAATTTTAGAAAATAACGCTGTTCCTTCAGGACTAAAGATTCTTGGCGAAAACTTTGTATTTCAACAGGACAACGATCCGAAACACACTTCTAGATTGTGTGGCGATGACCTAGCGTCAACTAGAAGAGCAAGGGCAAATCTCTATAATGGTATGGCCAGTTCAAAGTCCTGATCTGAACCCAATAGAGCTTCTTTGGGAAGAATTGGACCGGAAGGTTCGAGAACGTGCTCTATCATCCACCACTGTACTGTGGGAACAACTTCAAGAAGCCTGGGCACAAATTACAGAAGATATACTGCAAAAATGAATTGAAAGGATGCCGCGGTCATGTGCCACAATTATCAAAAATAAAGGTGGGCACATTGATGAGAGCAAAATTTAATAATAATTAATGATAAAATTTTTATATAAGAAAAATGTAACTATTTTATGTTTATTTTACACTATTGTATTGGTACAATAAATAAATTTTCAGTACACATTTGATAGTTTAATAATTTTGGCTAAAACTAAGGGTGGGCAAATAACATAAATATGACCGGTAGTGTAGGTCTATTCTTCAATAAATACTTTTTCATCATTTAAAGTGTCTGGATGTTTCTCCTATTACAGTTAAAATTATCAACTTCACTTTAACGACTCTACATAGTACTTTTGCGAAATTCGATTTGACTAAAAAAATTTTACTGGTTGTGAATTAAAACATTCGCTTAAAAATATGTAATTTAAAAAATATCTAATTTATTCAGCAACATACCCTAGAGTAATATGTTATAGATATGACATTAAATGACTTGAGTAGATTGATTCCATTCACATTACACACACATTTGGGTACATATCGTGGGGCATTGACTATGATACGTATTACTTTATTTTGGAACCTCTACAAGATCTCAATGTTGGAGTTACTTGCAGTTCCCAAGGACTGAATGCCACGTGATCATATCGGCTTGAGGACGATTTATATAGAAATAATTTATTTTCGATGGATAATTGTGGTCTGATGTTCAAAAAGTTGAAAAGAGACACGGTTTATTATTAACACTTTATTAATAAAAGTTACAATATAACTCATACTTTACTGTTGTATTATTATCGATGTTACATTCTTAGGTATACTCTTACTAACTGATTGAAACAATAATTTTCATACTACACATAAATGCACTAACGATATTTGGTTGACTAGATATAATATAAATTATCAATGATTTGTCTATAATAATAATGGGAAACTTTAGATATAGTACATATACGACGAGTAAGGATGATGACAACCATATAAATGATTATGCATCGATAAGCGTTATCTTTATTTATAATATAGCGTAGTACAAGTAAAATATAAATTATACTTATTCTGATTAGTATCTAAGTAAATATAATATATTGAATTCGTTCATTCACTCATTACAATTAGTAACCGTAAACAAATAGTGTTAGTAAAATATGTATGATATGTAATATAACAAATATAACACTTCTCTTTTTAAGATTGAAGTATAAATTTATAGATCAGGGTAACTTCAAATATCTTTATTTTGAGATACGCTTCTTCTCGCCATTGGGTGATATACTGCACTGTCATTTCTTTCTTCGGACACTTGTTCTAGGAACATGTCTATTAACTGCGTTCATAAATTTCTGTTAGTAGTATACTGATTACAAATTTGGATACAATAATCCTTGTGGCGATTGTTTTTTACTTAAAACATGAAATTATTCTCCATACGCCAGTCCATAAGAAGCATATGTAGGAAATGTAGCTTCCGAGTACGCTACCTATGACACTTAAAATTACCAAGTACCATTTTTGATATGAGGCCCTTCAAGTAGATGGTTTAAGGTCTGAACTGGTTGTTTCAGTTTATGATTGGCTACTTGAAAGCCTTCTATTTTTAAATTAGTAAAAGTAACTGGCTTTAAATATAGTTGGTTTCTGTTTGGTTTTGATTTCTATTTTCACAATCGTTGATTATACTGATTCTAGGAATTCAATTCTGATAATACATAGTAATTTTTGAATCTGGTATTAATTGATCCATTTCAGTACACCCTTTGCGAGTTTTATTTAAAGGAATTATACCTGTGTCCTTTAGTTCAGTACCACATATTCCAAGTTTATTACAAGAGACAGCGAGTTTTACAAGATTGCTTAAAACATATAGCCATTGTTTACTTCCCAATTGTTCCCATATATTGATTTTACTATTTAAATTTTTGATAGTATATGACGAAGGGACCTTCTGGTTAGGAAGTACCAATAACAAAATTCCACATGGTAAGTCATTTATAGTGGAATAAATTGTATTAATTTGCAAATTTGCTCTGTCGGTCTTACAATTGTACATTTACTAAAATTTTCTAAAACTACATATGTCATTCTGTTTTGAAACACTGCTACATATTGGGTTGGCAACTAAGTACTTTCGGTTTTGTAGTATAAAATAAAACATTTTTTTTTAAACAGAGAATAGTTCTTAATCAATTATATATTTTCCATTTTGCTCAATGACCTTTTGCCATCTTTCTTTCAACTGCATGATTCCGCGCTCATAAAATTTCTGGTCCTTATCAGCAAAAAAGTGAACCAAGTGCGAGTGAAGGTCATCGTCATTTGTGAAAGTTTAACCATTCAAAGAATTCTGCAAACTTCGAAATAAATGGTAATCAGATGGTGCTAGATCAGGGCTGTATGGGGGATGTGGCATCACTTCCCAGCCAAGCTCCAATAGTTTCCCACTAGTTGCCAAAGATGTGTGAGGCCTTGCATTATCTTGGTGGGAAACTACACCTTTCCGATTTGACAATTCTGGTCGTTTTTCTTTGATTGCTTCATCCAGTTTTATTAATTGTTGACAGTAAACATCAGAATTGATCGTTTGGTTCCTTGGAAGCAGCTCAAAAAACACAACACCTTTGTAATCCCACCAAACTGACAGCATGATCTTTTTTGGATGCAATTCAGCTTTCGATGTGGTTTGAGCTGGTTTATCGTGTTTGCTCCATATTCGTTTTCGAACTATGTCACTGTACAGGACCCACTTTTCATCACCAGTGATGATTCTTTTTAAGAAAGGGTCGGTTTCATTTCGTCTAAGGTGCGTATCGCAAAAGTTGATTCTTTGTGTTAAATGAATTTCTTTCAATTTGTGAGGTACCCAAATATCAAGCTTCTTAACTAGCCCAAGACATTTTAAATGTTTTTCAATTGTTGTGTGCGATACATGTAGCCTCTCCGCAACCTCTCGAACAGTTATATGACGATCCTCTTCAATTATGACTTTGATTTGGTCATCATCAACTTCAGTAGGCCGACCAGAATGTTGCTCATCTTTGAGGGAGAAATCTCCAGAACGGAATTTTTTATACCAATTCTGACACGTGCGCTCTGTTAAGCAATTAGCACCATAAACTTCACATTTTTTTTTTGAGCCGCAGCAGATTTCTTTCCTTTACGGAAATAAAATAGTAAAATATGTCGAAAATGTTCGTTTCTGCACTCCATTTAAAATTAACCCACAACTAATAGCTTTAATAAATATCACGCACTACTTGCTTCTGAAGTTACGTCAATGTGACTAGTATCACGCGACAAACGGTAAAGTACAGCACTAACAAACGTTATACAAAAAATAAAGCAACGCGCTCTATCAGTAAAAACCGAAAGTACTTAGTTGCCAACCTAATATTTATTTTGGGGTTGGATGTGTGTATATGAATTAGATATATTATGATGAGGAGTATGTAAAGGATGATAAAAATAACATATTGCAGAAGATGGTAAAACAATTGATAAAACAGAAATTAATTTATCTTTTGCATAATAGGTATTTAAGTGACTGATTTCTAACAATTTTGAAGAATATTCATCTGTTATTGGAACTGTAAACTTTTTTCCATCATTTAGTAGCATAACATTGCTTCCTAATTAATTTATTAATTATACTGGTGTAATAATTATAAATTGATTTCATTTGACAAATACGTGATTAAATTTAAATTACTTAAAATAACTAATTTTTTTATTAACTGTACATAATTCTTTGTTAGATGAATTGACATATTATTAAATAAAATTAATTAAAATAAGCATTCGTTCCTTCATTTATATATGGTAATACCTATCTTATCGTTACTCATTGGTACTTGGAACAACTATGATGAGCCACTTGAAACTAGGTGTGCGTTTTCAATTTTATTATTATGTAGTCTTGTGTGTGTGCTTTTAATTTTAAGAAGTACTTTTTTATTTCCATATATTATATTGTTGTATAGTCCTAGCCAATCAGAGGCGACAACGAAGAATATATTTTTACTTGTTCCTTTCTTATTTACATTGTTTTCTAAATGTACTAAATTTCCAATTTTATATTCGTGAATTTTACAGTTTGAATCATAATGAGCTTTGCTATTCACTTTACTTTTGTCTATATTTTCTCAGGAGATTTGAAAAGTCTTATTTAATTGGTACTTCAAGTTGTCGTAATAATTATCATATGTATATTTAAATACGGATTATTGAACTATGCAGTACGGTAATCTTGCAGTTCTACGAAAAACTAAGTGAAATGGCATACATTTAGTTATTATATGAATGTTTGTATTACAAGCGTATATAGCTAAATGAACATTCGTAATGTTGAATGGCTTCTCTCATGAGCACTGTTTGTTTGGGGATGATACGGAGTGGTAGTTATATGTTTAATTTGCAATAATTTAGCACTATCTCATTAGAGAGGAATTAAAATCTGTTCCTAAGTTTGTTAAAATAGAAGATGGTATACCGCAAGCTGAGATAAATTTAACTAAATTATTTGCAATGTAATTGTAAGAAAATTTTGTTGAGTCATCTTGTATTGTTAAGATATTTTTATTACTATTTGATATTAATGGCAAAGGACCTATATTGTTCATGTATATATATTTTATCAAATGCATTTACACTTATTCTGGAGATTTCCATATGATTTTTATTTATTTTGCGATCGGTTTTATTAACCTGACATAATTGTATTTAAATATATTTTTATATCATTTTGCATATTATTCCAGTGATATTTTAATTTAATTTTGTTTTACATCTTAAGATAAGCTGGATGGCTACTTTATTATCATATTTTTTTAGAATGCTTTGAATTTCGTCTTGACTTTCAGGCTTAATTAATTTATTTAGGAAAAATATTTTAACATTTCCTTAAATTTATCAAAGCTAAATTGATTGAAATTATCGCCAGGGTTACATAAAGTTATTTCTTTTACTTTTTCTTTTATTACAGAAGTTTTGTAATGAATAAAATAAATCTTTATATGAAGGTTTTTCAAAATGCAAGGTTTTTATGAAGTAATTATCATTTTTTTCCTACACTGATGCAGTGATTATTTTTGTACATATTTTGCAATATCTACTAGAATTTTTAAAACGATTAGGGTGTTCACTTCTATACAAACATTCTATCTTTTCGTCACTTATAGCGTAGCTCATTTAAATTTTTTATTTCTTTAGTTCTTAGTATTCTAGATATTTCAAGTTTAACATGATACTGAAATCTAATAATTTAGTAATTCCTCCTATATCCGCGGTGTTTACATTATCTTGTACAGCTGTTTGTGAAATGGATTCATTAGAATTTTGTTCTAATTTCATCATTTCAGTAAAACTTGAGAATAATGTTTTGTTACGTCTCTGTCAACAATGATTGATAATTAATGTTCGTCTACCCCTTACTTCTTACCTTGGAAGGATCCTACGACAGACTTCTGGACCCAAAGCTAGTTAGTATCTCGGATAATTAGGGAGGGTTCTCTGAACATAAAGATCTAAATGGCGCCATGGTACGACCTTCTCTAGAAATCACCTGCTAATGTTGAAGGGATGGCTCACTACAAATACTTACAGATTACACAACCACCATCCAATGGTTGAGGTGACAAGAGGAAAAAATAAAAGGAAACGAAAACAATAGATAAAATAATAAAGATAATCTACTCATTTATTGACGTACGAAGATAGTATATACCATTTGTTTGTAATATAATATATTTTCAATAAATAAATGTATATATAAATAATATAATAATATAAATGAAATATTGCAATAGGTAGCTATTCCAAATACGTATTCAACTTACAGATGTCATATTACTTAAAATATTATAGAATGTTTGAAATACATATGTATATCGGATCTTTCATTAAACGCTTCCTATCTTTAAATTTAAATAAAACAAAGTGTGTGTGAGATATCGAAATTTTTTATTCGTTTGAAAGGCCTATCGATGCCATTATGTATGGAATATAACATCGTGCAAATGTCCGCCGCGGCTTCACTGGGTGGCGCGCATCCGAAATGTCCAATTTTCAATTACTCTGGCGTATAAATCAGGCCGAATTTGACTGATGCATGGGTTATGTTGGCTTTGAGGGCCGCTGTAGTTTGTGGCTTGTTCGCATAGACCTCTGACTTAAGAAAACTCCATAAGAAAAAGTCTAATAGGGTCAAATCGCACGATCTCGGTGGCTAGTTCACATCACCTACACGTGAGATGACCATGCCCTGAATTCGCTCGTGCAGAATGTCTAATGTGGCATGAGTTGTGTGGCACGTAGCGCCGTCCTTTTGAAACCACATGTCGTTGGTGTCCATATTACCCAATTCAAGCCAAAAGAAGTTGGTAATTAAAGACCTATAGCACTCGCCGTTGACGGTGACGCCCTTGCCAACGTTCTCAAAGAAATATGGACCGATGACGCCGTCAGCCCAAAATCCAGACCAAACAATGACTTTTGCGGGATGCATTGAACGCTCTTGGATGTCGTGTGGATTGGTATCGTCCCGAATTCGACAATTTTGTTTGTTGACGTACCCATTCATCCAGAAATGGGCCTTATCGCTGAAGATGATTTTTGATGAAACTTAAGGTCAGTTTTCAACTGCTCCAGGGCCTATTCAGCGAACACACGTCGTTGTCTATGATTGTTTACCTTCAGCTCCTAGGTTAGTTGAATTTTGTACGGGTACAGGCCCAAGTCACGACGCAAAATTCGCCAAGTTATGGTCTGCGAAAGGCCGAGATCTTATGAGCGACGCGAAATCGACTGACGCGAATTCTCCTGCACACTCTCATATACAGTGGCGATGTATTCGGCAGATCTTTTCGTTTCGTCGTCCTACGGGTGTTGGTTCATTGTTTACTGAATCAGTGGACTCGAATTTATCCACGCGAATAGTTCTCTCGGTAGGACGATTATGGCGACCGTAAAATGGGCGAAGCGCGCGGAACGTTGCCCGAACAGAACACCCATTTTGAATTTTATCATTTGCACGTGTTGTTGAACGCTATATCCGTCCTTGGTGATTTGGCAAAACAGACTGAATAAATGACAGCCAATTCGATAGATGTAGCTTCAACAATATCAACTGTCAAAGTCCCTATTGGAAGACCCGTTGTAATGAATGGTACTATACTGTATTATACTAAATCAGCGACCTTTCACTTAAGATACAAAAACGACTAATTCTACGATATTTAAATTAACTATTAAAATTATATATTAAATTAATTCAATTTTATTTAAATTAAGACATTAACTACAGGATAATTCAATATTCAAGCTAAATTATTCAACGATATTCATATTAATTATGTTGATGGATGGGATTAGGTTTTACCTTATATCAACAGACTCGAGGATGCCGTACACAAAGTTTTACGTAAAGGTTTCAGGATCAATTCCCTGGATTACATGGCCCTTATAATGCTCTTATGTAACAAAAGGACGCCGAAAACGACAACTCTATATAATATACTTAGTCATACAAAATTATTTGACTTGTCAAGATGGCGATTCAATTTAACCAAATATTGTGATCAATTTAATGTAATCGTGTCAATTATATTGGATATGCTTCTTAACACCTTATCACATATCCATAAATTTTTCAAGTTAAAATTAACTAATTAACGTAAGAAAAATTCGTTTCTTCACGAAAATGCTAACTCGCATCACCCAAAAAATGGTTTAAATTTTCTACGAAGTTAATTAACCTTATGAGAACTTTGATCAGATAAACGTTTTTCTATTTTTCTCAAATTATGTCTTACTACGCGGAAGGAAAGGAGGAAGCGAAGAGCAAAAAAATAACAGGGTCATTACTAGAAGATAACTAATTACACAAAATCACTTAAAATAATTTTAAAACAGATGTAAAGATATTTGAATTAATTGAAATAAAAGGATTGTGACAACAAAGAAGAAAAGAAAATTGCAATAGCATTCAACCAAGATGAAACTAGATGGCGTTAGAATAATTATAAGAGGACAATAATAATACCGAAATTTGTCTGAATTTAGAAACAATAATTTACACACTAAACATTAAATGCATTAACGATATTTTAATTATCAATAATTTGTTTATAATGACAATGGAAAAGTTTACCTATACAGAACGAATAGTGATGGGTAATAAATAACACATAACGATCTAAATGATTTCTGTTCGATAAGGTTTCTCTTATCTACGATTTAACGTAGCACGGTTAAAATACACAATCTGTCGCAGAGAAAACCAAACTTTTAATTCTTATTGGCGTCATCTATTAAAAAAACTATCATGACATTTGCATCGTTAGAAGCAGAGAAATTGCGCATAAAGTAAAAGTGTGTATTTGGCATTGGTCGAGAAATTAATTTTGAACAAAGTGCAAGTATCAAGTTCTGTTTTAAACTCGGTAAATCGTTTACTGAAACGTTTAATTTGATGAAACAAATGTATAGTGATGTGTGTTTATCACATACGAGTGTATATGAGTGGTATAAATAGTGCAAAGAAATATGTGTTTACGGAAAGTAACATCGAAGTAGTATGTGAATTTATCAGAAATGAGTCGAAATCCTATACGTGTGAATGGAATTAAATATTTCCAAAGATTCAATTCTGAATTCAACATTGTACAGACTTGATTAAAGACTCGAAAAAGGACGAAAACTTCAGGTATTCAAAGACCAAATCTCAAAGCCCTAAATGGAAGCATCCAGCGAAGAAAGACGGAAAAAAGCCATTTGGAGAATTCAAAAGTGAAGACAATGTTGATTTGTAATTATAATGTTGTACATTATCTTGGTGTTATGAAGCGTTTTTTGGCGCGTAATCGTCGTGTGCGCCCTCAATGAAAATGGTAGCTGACGTTTGGTACATGATAATGCACCATCTCATCGTTCGACGCTTATCACTGATTTTGTAACTACAAATGGCATTTTAACCATCAACCATTCACTGTATTCACTGGATTTGGCCCCCTGTGATTTCTATCTATTCTCCAAACTACATTTGCCTATGAAAGGAAATTATTATTATTATCATCACATAATTAATATTAGTAATAGTATTGAAGCCGAAGGCTACTCCTTTGAATAAAATACATGAATTTTATCAAAATAGTAAGCCTTTGTTTTTATTTTAAAAGAGTTCGGTTTTCTCTGCGACAGGCTGTGCATAAACTATACTTATGCTGATTAATATCTAAGTAACTATGTAAGAGTATATACATTAATCGTCATGATTCTACGATTAATTCTGTAGAAAACCATATTTTTTTACTGTCAAATAAAATTATGCAACACTACGTTTGTGTAATTAATCGTTTCATGCCAATATTTTATCTTATTAAACATTTCCTTAACTGCTTTTGTACGATAAAGTGCAAATGATAACCTCGGCCCAGAATAATGTCTATAATTTAAGAATAACTATTTGTCAAATTTTGACGTTTATCAACTTAACGTTCATTATTCTCGCTTGCATTACTTACCTAATTTTTGTGATATCCCAAGCAATTTGTAATGTACACTTTTAACGAATAGTATTATATATAGTATTTTCAATGGAAATGCGCACTCTCCAAAGACGAATATGCAATACGATATCCACACCGGCAGCACCTATTTATCAATTCATTTCAAAGATTGGATTGGGGACTTCGTGAAACAGGCACATTTGTTCCCAGTTAGGTGAAGCAGGCAAACCAAGACAGCGTCGTACGATCCAAGTTGAAGAAGACATTTTGAATATTGTTCATCAGGATCTTACTTGCAGCACTAGACAAATAGCCCAGGAAATGTACATTCCAAGTAAGACAACAGTTCTTTCAGGCTTACAAAAGGCCTTTTAAGACCGTTTCATGTTACAAAAGTACAATCATTACACGAAAACGACAATTTGCGAAGAATAGTGTCTTGCAAGACAGTTTTAAACAAAATTCAAGAAGATTCACATTTTATCATTTATTTTATGGAGTGACGAATGCATGTTGACAAGAGAAAATGTCTTCAACAGTTACAATTTCCATTTTTGGGCGGATAAAAATCTCAGGGCTATTCGAGTATTTGGACACCAAAGAGTTTTATGTGAATGTTGGGTAAGCATCTTAAATATTCAAATTGTAGCACCAATATTTTTTCCGAATAGCCTAAATACAAATGAATACGTAAATGTGTTGGAGGAAGTATTGAATAATGTTTCATTAAATGTCAAGAGTTAACATGTATTACATGCACGATGGTGCAGCACTTCATAATGCAAGAATTAGAAGAATATGGTTGAACGAACGTTTGCCATATAGGTGGACCAACACCATAACCGATCATGATAACTACACCTACTAATAACTTGACGATAAAGATTACGAAAGCTCAAGATGAAGATGGTGATACGAAAGCTATTAAAGAAATTTTCAAAGAAAAGCATTACGATGATTATCTAATTGTGTACCAAAGTGTTTTCATCATAAACCTTAGATACTCATCCGAGGCGGATGATGACAGAACGGACGAATTGCAGGATTCTGATTCTCTACCACCGTAAGATATTCAAGTCAGTGGTTAAGAAGACGACAAACGATTAAGACGTGTATTCGCGTATTTTAGAAGACGTTTTACCGACGAATATTTATTTAAGTTCTTTATTATGTTATCTATTATATTTATATAGTTTAATATAATTAAAAGGAAAAACTATCTTTCCGTTAGATTTACTGTTAGATTACATACATATGAACCTATTTATGTAAATACGAGGGTAGATCTCATTGTTCCAGCCCTGACTTACTTTACTTTTACTCTCCCACATAGTCTCCATTAAGGTTAACACATTTTTCCCATCATTGTTGTAGCATTTGTAACGTTAGAACTTCAACCTGTGCAAACCATTCATTGACCGCATATATCACATCATTATTTCATGAAAATCGTTTACTTTAAGTTTTGAGTAGCTAATCGCTGTGGGCCAAATCTGACGAATATAGCGGATGTTCGACTAATCCGAAGCCTGTCTGTGTTATAGCAGCTGTTGCAATTGCGGACCTGTTACAGGATGCGTTATTCTGATGCAAGAGAACACCTTAGCGTAATTTCCCCAGACGTTTACCTTTTTCGCATCATGTAATTTGGGAATTAAGTTAGCATAATAAGCATCTGTAATTGTGGCCCCCTTTTGCAGGTAATCTTCTAAAATTACGCCTTCAGCATCCCAAAATACGGATAGCATAACCTTCCCTGCTAAAGGTTACATCTTGAATTTTCTCGGCGATGATGAACCTCGATGTGTTCACGCCTTAATCTGTATTTTGGTCTCTACATCATAATGATAAATCCAGGACTCATCCATTGCCACAAATCTTGCAAGAAAATATTCTTTGTCGTGTCTATACCGCGTTAAAAGACGATTGCAAATGTCTTTTCGAGTTTCTTTCTGTGCATCTATTAACATTCGTGGTACCCATCTTGCAGACAATTTCTTCATATTATTTCGGTAGTAATTATATTATATGCCGAATGGTATGAGAGACAAGTATATTCAACTAGTTGTCTAATAGTCACACGTCAATCTTGTAGCTCGAGATGATGGACCTTTTTAATATATTCTTGGGCAGTGACGATTATAGGCGCTGTACCTGCATGTTCGTATGTACACGACTGTTCACCACATTTAAACTCACAACACCACCTTTTAACTATGTCGTATGATACTGCAAATTCCCCTAACGTATCCACCTTGATGAATTTCAATTGGGATCATCTTTTATAAACGCAAGTATTTAATCACCGCTCGTTGTTCGACACGATCCATTTTGATACTGATATGCGACATAGCGGGTTACAATACGATGTGAAGACAAATAATTTTTTTGGTTTATAAATCGGTCAGAAGCGGACCCAAGATATCAGCCCTCGTATATATATATATATATATATATATATATATATATATATATATATATAGCGTTCCGTTTTGTATTTCAAAATAAATAAAATAACAAAAAGTATTGCATCAATCTTAACATGCTCTAAATGATAAGATTGGAAGTTATAAAGTTATAAACAGACACGTAAACAGTCTTATTTGGAAGGAGAAGAAAAGAGATAAACTGAATGTTTATAATATCACAAACAAATATTTATAATGTTCAGTTATAATAAAAAAATATAATGGTAATCATCAATAACGACCTGCTAATAATATTTAGGTAATCTTGATAATAATGCATTATCACAGTTTGTAGGTATTTGTTTTTTAACTGAAGTCATTAAAATTAAAATACTCTTTCATATTATCGGAAAGTTCATTGTAACCAGATAATAAAACACGTTTTACATATGATGAATATTTTATCTAATATAGTATAATCTTGAATGTAAATAAAATTTTATGAAGTAGAAAAACATAATATATTTTCATCTTAGTTATATAATGAAGATGTTAATGTGATGTGTAATTGTTTTAAATATACAAATACTTTTAGACATATGTATGTGGGTACATAGTTGTGTTAAATATAATTATTTTTAAAATTTAAAAAGTACATTATAGTCTCATAAGAAAAATATATGTCGTACACTGTGTTCGGAAAAGACTAAGATGGAATTCAAATTGATCGTGCAAAATTTTAAATTTTGATTGCTATGGAAATAAATTTACCTGTATTTATGTCATATAAAATCTTTCCTTTTTGATTGTTGGATTTTGTGTTGTTATTTTGAATCTTTGTAATAGCTGTTCTTTTAATAACTCTATTAATGATATAGTGCGATAAGGTAAGTTAATAATTTCATGATAAATTTTGTCTCAATTACAACATTATACGTTTACTTTTTAGTCTTAATTAAAAATTTTGTTGACTGCTGAGAAAGATGCCTTTATTTCAATTGCGCACTATCGCAGTGGAACACAAAAACCAGATGGACCATGGGTATATATAACTTAGAGCTTTGTATTCAACGATTTAGACAACAATCTCATAATTTCGATTTTAAAAACAGTATTATTGAACAATTTAAAAAAAAATAATTGCATTCGTAAGTGAAAGTCTTCTGAACGACCAACAAAATTAACATAATTAATAAAAACATTTAACACCGCATGACCGTGAGTCCAAAAAAATCTTTAAGAAATCTATCAGCTCAGGCAGGTATAATATATTTACTAAAATATGACGTTAATTTACTGTTATGGTAATAACTTTGTGGCTAACACTTGCCACCATCCACATAACTGTTCAAAAATAAACCACCTCCATCCTTAAAAAATTAATGTTATGTAGCAATCATTATCATCCGACTATGCAAATCGAGTAGGCAGCATTGAAAAATATTTTAAGTAAAAATTATTTGGGATCAAGTACTCTATACCGTAAAATTATTTTTAAATATACAGCTTGCTTAGCTTTGTACATTATATAACTTTGTTACTTTAAATGAAATAATCTATATATTATTACATTTTCAGATTTGCTGTTACATAATGGCAAGGCAAGCTTATGCTTCATGCTGAAATTTAACGGTTTTCGAGATATTCCACTTTTAGGAAAAAAAGTTCATTTACATAGCTTTCTTTGAAAATTAACATGGCCTTTACTCACTATTTTGCAATAATTCTTCGGCATCATTGTGACATTGCTTCAAATTGAATAACATATACTAAATATATTTGTTATATGATACAGGATGTTTAAAAATTGAAAATGAATTATAGCACTTTTATATTTTTACTGTTTGACATAGTTTTAAGTTCTCCTTCAGTTGCACATAACATTCTTTATATCTAAAGTTAATACTTTTTAAGTTACAGGTAATCTTCGTATTTGTATAAAAATTCAACTTGTGCTCGCAAAACTCAAAAAGTTGTCGGTCGATTCATTTGAAATTTTGACACATCGTTGCATTCGAATACACTCAATTCGGTTTGAATTTAGAAAATGATTGTTTTTCTAATGGGCAATTATATGTCGTATGCTTCAGTAAACCGTCTGGTCTTTATGTTTATGCAGACAACGAATCTGTAAAAAAACATCTTTTTTCTTCCTTTCCTTTCATTTCATATGGCCACATCAACGCAAGGCATGAAGGAATGAACGGAATGATGTGTTTTCTCGGCGACTCTATGTTCGCTAGAATACTTCTAGTTACTTTACCATTCATTTTATATCAGACTGAGCCACAGTGAGGCGTGGCTGGGTTTAGCTAGTTTAACATAGAAAAGAAGCCAATATAAGGAAAAATAAAATAATGTGATCGTAAAACCTTTTTAGATAATTTTTTTTAATAAGTAGATAAATCAATAAGTTATTTTCATTTGTAGCCTATACTAAAATTTTAAAATATTTAGCACATGTTAACAATAAGATGTACACCTAGAATAGTTAAAAAAAGTAGTAGCTGTGCTTGTGACAACAAATAAATTTTTTTTCCGAATTTTTTATTTAACTGTCAACAAAATTATGCTTTTAATGATTATAACTTTTAAAAGTTATTTTACCAAAATATTTGTGAGAATAGATACTTTTAGTTATAGATATATTTAAGTTGGTAGTAATAAGTATAATGAAAAGTGTTATATGTTGAACTTTCTTTTTTTCCATTATTAAATAACTAAAGCAAAGTGTATTATTATTTGTAAGAAACCCTAATAATATTAACATGTTAGCAGACTGTAGTTCGATGTATTAATTTCGTTGAAGAAGATAGAAAGAGTGTTGGAAAAATATTTTTGTGAAAAATATAAAGCATAAGAAAAATGGCCATGTTAGTAAAAGCCGATGACGTCACTATCCCGATTTTTGATGGTGTAGATTACAATAAATGGAAATTACGTATACTAAAATTTTTGCAATTTAAGAAGTGCAAAGTTGTTGTTGACAGGGAAATATAATCAACTGATGTGAAAGAAGACTGGGAAACAATGGATATTAAAGCCACAAATTATATTTATAGTGCGATTTCGAATAAACAATTGGAGTTAATAAGTGAACAAGAATCAGCTTATGGAATAATAAAGAAGTTCGATGAACTATATCCAAAGGAATCAACAGCACTGCAGATGGTATGTCGCAGTAATCTAGAATGTGTGAAGTTAACAGATTATACAGATTCAACAAACTTTTTTAACGAATTTGAAAAGGCTATAAATGATCTAAAAGCAGCAGGTGCTCAAGTTACTGAAGAAGAAAAGTTAAATTATATGTTACGAACATTGCCAGGAACATTCAGTCATATTGGTGACTTAATTGATGTGTTATCAAAGCACGAACGTACTGTTGAATAGCTAAAAGGAAAGATTAAATTAAAATATATGCACAAGAAGAATAAAACAATTGAGAAATCAAATACATTTATGGCAAGCTCATTGACACATAAGTAGAACCGATGTTTTAAGTGGGGCAAAGAAGGACACATACAAAAGTACTGTCAAAGTTATGCAAATAATTCTGAAGGACATTCCAGTAGTGTACAGAATCGAGGTGGTCGTGGACAATACCAAAGTGGTCGAGGACAACGAGCTAGTAAATATCGTAATAATCGTGGAAATTACCATACACATCATAACAGAGGCCAGGAAACTATAGTGGCGGACAATGGAGAGGAAGCGACAAGATCGAGCATCGTGAAAGCAGTAACAGTGAATGTAATAATTTTTGTGTTCAGGTAAATGTATCAGCAGCAAGTAATAAGAATTCATCTAGTAGATATAATAAATTGGTTATTAGACAGTGGGTGTACTGATCACATTATAAATAACGATAGATATTTTGAAAATTTTGTTACTCTTAAGGAACATGTAAATGTTAAAGTAGGAGATGGTCGAATATTGCTTGCGACAAAAATTGGGCATGTAAAAGAATTCTTTTCTGTGTATGATAAACTAATACTTGTAAACCTAAACAATGTATATTTTGTAAAAGAAATGTCAGCAAATTTAATTAGTTACTCTAAAGTTACTGAAAGAAATAAGATTGTTTCTTATGGAAATGTTTTAAAAATTTATAATCAAAATAGTGAGTTAATAGCCACAGCAAATAAAACTAAAAATTTATATGAAATGACAAGTCACATAAAAACTAAAAATAATGACTCTTTGTATTCTCAAGCATGTGCTAATATAACATGTAATGGTAATAAGGATAAAATAACTCTAAAAGAGAAGTGGCATCGCATGTTAGGACATATAAAATTTAAGTATTTAGATATTATGTGTAATGAAGGGTTATTAGGTGAAGGTCCTGAGAAGTTGGACTCCGATTTTCTAAAATGTGCTACATGTATTGAAAACAAAATGAAAAATGTTTGTTTCAGAAATAATAGGAATAGAGCCAAAGACCAACTACAAATAGTCCATACTGATCTAAATGGTCCCCATAAAACAAAAGATTATAACAATGAACTATATTTTCTTTCATTCATTGATGATTACAGTAAATTGGCAAAAGTTTATTGTATCAAATCAAAAAATCAAGTGTATGATTGTTTTGTAGAATATGTAAATCTGGTAGAAAATTTGACTGGGAAAACTGTAAAGGAACTGAGATGTGATAATGGCAAGGAATATTTAAATTCAAACATGTATAGCTTTATTCGTAAAAAGGGAATTTATTTAAAACCGTGCCTTCCATATGTACATGAACTTAATGGAACTGCTGAACGCTTTAATTCAACAAAGCCCGTTGTTTATTAGCAGAAGCAAAAGTTGAACGGAAGTTTTGGCCAGAATGTGTGAAGGCAGCTGCATATCTACATAACCCCGATCAATAGCAAACACACTTGAACGGAAAACGCCTTATGAAATATTTTTTAAAGAAAGACCTTGTGTGAAAAATCTTCATCTATATGGAAGTAAAGTTTTTGTTCGTACCCCAGAAGAAAGAAGGATGTCAAAACGGGATAAAAAGGCAGAAATGGGAATTCTGTTGGGATATACAGATGTTGGATATTTTATACTTTTGAATGGTAAGGTTATCATAGCTCGTCATGTAGATATTATTGAAGAAGGTGTCAAGTACATACTATTGGAAGACAATGAGTAAGACAAATGCAATATTGAAAAGGATATTGCAGATACGAAAATTAATTTAAATGAAGAAGTAAACAGTCAAGAAGACCGTGAACTTTCAGAAGAAAATTTAATCAATGAAGTAAATATCAGACAATCCACACAGCAACGAAAACCTCCTTCGAAATATGAAAATTATGTAGTATATGTAAACTATTGTGATGCAACAGCACCTAGTACTTTTGAAGAGGCAATAAATAGTGAAGAATCTGTTAGCTGGTATAGAGCGATGAAGAATGAAATGCAAAACTTAGAGAAAAAAGAAACATGGGATTTAGTGACTCAACCAGAGAACAAGAATATATTAGATGTTAAGTGGGTATATAAGCGTAAAACTGATAATACATATAAAGCTCGTCTAGTTGTAAGGGGATTTCAACAGGAGGAATCACTCATCGAAAATACATATTCTCCAGTTGCAAAAAATGCAAACTTTAAAATTATTATTGTCATATTGTTGCCAAAATAACTTAAAAATTGACCAGATGGATATTGAAAGCGCATTTTTGAATAGTAAAGTAATATCTGAAGTATATATTAATCAACCACAGGGATACGAAAAAGGTAAAAATAAAGTGTGTAAATTAAAGAAATCTTTGTATGGCTTGAAAGAAAGTCCTCGTGCATGGTATGTTTATACATTAAAAGAGAACTTAATGCTGCAACATATATTTTACTATTTGTTGATGATTTGTTAATATGTGACAAAAATGCAATAAAAATAGAGGAAACTAAAGAAACGTTAATTGATCACTTCAATATAAAAGATCTAGGGAAAATTAAAAATTATATTGGAATTAATGTTGGCAAGCAAATGAGTTTAGATCAAGAAAATTATATCCAATCTTTAGCATTAAAGTATAATATTGAATATTCAAAATTATATGATACTCCAATGGAAATAAATCTTAATTTAAGACCGACTGAAACAATAAGTACTGATGTTAAGTTTAGGAATTTAATTGGTGCACTGCTGTATATTGCAACTGCGCGATAAGAAGTAAAAATATATGCAAAAATTATACACTCTTGAACCACGCATGTTTCATTTTATTGGAATCAAATTAAACAAGAAACAGTGCTTAGATCCATATAAACCCTTTTGGAATATAGACCTGAAACTGGCAGTTTTAGGTTGACGCTTCACAACGAAACAACTCCTGAAGAAGATGATTGAGATGTCATCAAAATATCGAGACGCCGATTCTTTCGAGAACTTCTTTCTGTCCAACAAGGAGAGCTCGAGAATCTAATATTATCTATATATGTATATATGTATGTATGTATATATATATATATATATATATATACATCTGTATATGTATATATATATATATATATACTGTATATGTATATATATATATATATATATATATATATATATATATATATATATATATATATATATATATACAGATTTGTTCATTCTAGAATTAGATATGCGCTGTGGAAAGAGTGCAGTTAGGTTAAAGCGCGCGAGAAAGGAGGATAGAATATCTCTCACTGGCAGTTTCGTTTTCTCCCACTTTTGTATTGCAAACAACTTCCCCTACTGTATTCACTTATTTGACGAAGATCAAGCTAGAATTCGTCAGTTACCTGAAGAACGAGAACAGAGGGAAATCGAGGTGTGCAGTATTGTTGAAATCGAACCTTCTTATTCTAGTAAACAAATATCTGAAGTAGTTGACGTAAAACCTCTAACAGTTCGTCGTATTCTACACTAGGATTTTTAAAAGTTTCTTTTAATTTTTTCATTGTTTGAAAATCTTTTTAATTTTTAGAATTTTCTATTTCATTTACGAGTATTTCAAGAATATTTTATTAGTTTCACGCCAAACGACAAAACATTTCAAGAAAATAGCCATGTTTGAAAATCTATTTAATTTTTAGAATTTTCTATTTCATTTATTTCAAGAATATTTTATTAGTTTCACGCCAAACGGCAAAACATTTCAAGAAAATAGCCATGTTTGAAAATCTTTT
This sequence comes from Dermolepida albohirtum, assembly GCA_031893035.1. Taxonomy (NCBI): domain Eukaryota; kingdom Metazoa; phylum Arthropoda; class Insecta; order Coleoptera; family Scarabaeidae; genus Dermolepida; species Dermolepida albohirtum. The sequence goes on from JAVIWB010006048.1 coordinate 98,432, forward strand.
TAATTTTTAGAATTTTCTATTTCATTTATTTCAAGAATATTTTATTAGTTTCACGCCAAACGGCAAAACATTTCAAGAAAATAGTCATGTTGCATTTTATTAAAAGATTCAAATAAAATGCATCAAATAATTTATACAATTCAAAAATGTAGGTACGTATTGTCAATGCATAATGATTTACAGCCCCGACCTACACACATCATGTCGCTGGTGAAGACTGATTTCAGACATTCTCACGCGTAACACGCGAGAAAGTAGGGGAAGTTGTTTGCAATACAAAAGTGGGAGAAAACGAAACTGCCAGTGAGAGATATTCTATCCTCCTTTCTCGCGCGCTTTAACCTAACTGCACTCTTTCCACTTGTGGACAGCGCATATCTAATTCTAGAATGAACAAGTCTGTATGTATATATATATGAATATATAATAACGAGTTTAATAAAGTGTTATAATAATAACATTAATAAAATGTTTCACAAAAGTTTAGTCGAATACTTTAAATTTATTGTCAAGGTGATCAGTAAATTGATTCCAGTTCCTCTTCTGTTATACTGCTATTAATTATATACATATGTATATATTTCACGACATACATCATATTTATATAATATACGAGGATAGTTTGACAAGTAGTGAGAATGACACATAGGTGGCGCTCTAATTGGCAAAACAAATACACTGTAATTTAGGTTGCCTATTCATATGTTTACATTCCGATATTTAGATAAATCGGTTAATTAGTTTATTTTTGAGAGCTGATTGAAAAAGAAGCAACACGTCGTTTTGTTAATATGGAAAAAGCAGAGTATCGCGCGGTGATTAAATACTTCGTAATTAAGGGTATGAAAGCTACCGAAATAAAAGATGAGTTACGGGAAACATTAGGTGAATCTGCTCCACCATCCGCCACAATAAGTAGATGGGTAAATGAATTTAAAAGTGGTAGAACAAACTGTGTTGATGAAGCGCGCTCTGGAGCACCCAAAATCGTGACTTCTAAGGAAATGATTATAAAAATCCATATTATTACGCACGATCGACGACTCAAAGTGAGAGAGATAGCAGGCATGGTAAACATTTCAACAGAACGCGTATACCATATTTTAACGAAAGAATTGGGCCTTTCCAAGCTTTCGACAAGATGGGTGCCGCGATTGCTTACGACTGATCAAAAGTTCACTCGTTTGCGCATTTCCAATGAGTGTTTGGACCCTTATAAGCGGAATCCAGTTGATTTTTGTAGGCGATTTGTTACTTGCGATGAAACTTGGATACACTACAGTACACCCGAAACTAAACAACAGTCGAAACAATGGTTAGACGTGGTTCTACACCTCCAAAGAAAGCGAAAACCACTTTATCGCCAAACAAGGTGATGGCATCAATTTCTTGGGATTCAAAGGCATTTTGCTCATTGATTACTTTCAGAAAGGTGCCACAGTAAACGGACAATATTATGCAGAACTTCTACAAAAATTAAATGTTGAGATTCGTGCTAAACGGCCAGGAATGGCAAAGAAATAGATTCTGTTTCACCAAGACAACGCTCCCTCGCATACCAGCACAGTTGCGATGTCCAAAATCCACGAGTTGCATTTCCAATTAGTACCGCATGCGCCTTATTCGCCGGATCTTGCCCCTTCCGACTTCCATCTTTTTCCAAAATTGAAAACGGCACTAGATGGAAAGAAATTTTCCTCTAACGACGAGCTTATCATCTTCGTAAATGAGTATTTTGCAAGCCCTCCGGAATCGCATTTTAGAGATGGCACAAGGGCATTGGAGCACCGTTGGAATAAATGTATTGCTCTTTTAGGAGAATATATTGAAAAATAAAAATTATTTTGTATTTAAAAAATTCGTTTTTCTTTTCCATTCTCACTACTTATTAAACTACCCTCGTAAATAATAATTTAGATAGCAAGTTGCTGTATTCTATGCCATCCCTCTCTTGTAAATTTATTTCTTCCATTGTTCCTCTTATTTTAGTTCTCCAAGATTTTCGAGGACACGTTGTTATTTTTCTTCCGGAATATTCCATGTAAAAATTCGTTTAGGTCATCGGTCTTCCATACGCAGCAAGTGCATAAACCACTTTTATGTATATTCTTTGAATAAGGATTTCTTTAACTGTCAGTCCAGCTACATTGGTATTAACAGAGGTGTACCCCAGGGATCTATCTTGGGACCCACACTATTTTTGGTCTACGTAAATGACCTTCCGAACATTCTACGAAATGTAGAACGAGTCGTTCTTTATGCGGACGATGTTAGTGTAATTGTCAGGTCTTCAAATGTTGGTGATATTTGTGATGTGACCAATGAAACATTAAATAAAATTAACGATTGGATGGTGTCCAACAAGTTAATTTTAAATAAGCAAAAGATAAAATTGATATACTTTCACAATAGGATTAAGCATATTTCTCATGTACAAATAAACAATGAGATCTTCGACTGTGATTTTTCTTCAAGAATCCTTGGTTTGGTAATTAACGAAAATCTTAAATGGTCTGCACATATAGATGGAGTATGTAGAACTCTGGCTAAGGTGTGTTTTACCCTTAAGCAGCTCCGCAGATCCTGTAATTTGAGTACCCTGCTTATTTTCTATCATGCTAATTTTGTTTCTTGCATGAGATATGATGTGATACACTGGAGAGTGTCGCCGGAGATGGGTAGGGTGTTCCTTATACAAAAACGGGACCTGAGAATTATCTTTGGGTTGGGCTACAGGGATTCCTGCAGAGAACATTTTCGAAGTAACTCGATGTTAACTATTTATGATATTTATATATTAGATCTCCCATGCTTCGTTTTTTAGCAACAAAAACGCTATTTCGAGTGGCAATGTAAATCATAAATATGATACACGAACTGATAATTATTTATTACCTGCCTCGCATGCAAAATCTATGATCCAAAAAGGAACATATTTTATGGGATGTAAATTACACAATAACTTACCACTTTGTATTAGAAATATCACAAACTTCCCTATTTTTAAAAGCAACCTTAAGCGGTACCTGCTTACAATAAATTGTTATTGTATAAATGGCTTCCTATGTCCAAATTTATAACATCTTTTTTCTTATTGAGACTGTTTCTAGCATGAGTGTATACGTAATATGTATTGATTGCTATTTTCTTATATGTAGTGATATGTACCGTATGCAGATTGTTTTAGAAATAAAATTTATTATTATTATTACTTACTCTATCGAATTTTGACAACCTATAATAATAATCAAATTTATTCTTTTTTTGTTCTCAGCACTGATATTCTTAAATTGATATTAGATTACTTAAAACATTTTTAGAATTTTAGGATTTGGTGAAAATTATATATATATAAATTTGGTATAACATAATTATTTTAATGGTTCTTAATATTCGTTAAAGAATAATTTTAATAAAATTTATTATTGAATTTTTAGTAATAAATTTAGTAAAATCCTATACCTACACACAATTATTTTTGCAGTGCGAAAGGTCAAGGTACGGCGTAGTTAATCAATAATTTTTAACTTATTGATTTATGGGATGGAGATATATATATATATATATATATATATATATATATATATATATATATATATATATATATATATTAATAACAAAACAATTAAATTGTTGTATATCGTACATTAGTTCACTACATATTTATACCAATCATTTTCAATATCTGTATAATTTGGACTTTGTATATTGAAAGAATAATTTATTATCATCGGCAACGCAAAGTTTTTGCAGTAACGATATTCTAAAGTACGAAAATAAATTTAAAATTCATTCAATCAGGGTGATAAACCTGCTTACAAAATAGCTTATACTTGTGCACATTAATAAATAATTGCTTGTCATAATATACAATTCATATGTATGTGAATACTGAACTAAAATTTTTCACCAAATAATTTAATAAAAAAAAAACCTTTAATTTAAATAAGTTTTCTATTTCATATAATATCTATCGATAGTGACAACTGTTCTTGAAAAATTTCTTCGAAACAAAATAATAACTATAAAAAAAAGAAAGTTAATAGAATGTGACTTACTATTATAAGCAACATGTACGTATGTCTACACCAACAAAAGTAACACAACAAACTGAAATAACGGCGTGCCGGCGGCATAGATGATTGAACAGTGCCAACTCAAGAAGCGCACGCGCACATTTGTAAGATTTACTTGATATGCGTATACCTAAATTTAATTCTCTATTTAAAATCTGATAAAACAAATAACATGAAAAAACATTTGCATATCAGCAATTAGTTGATTTAAAAGTGTAATCAAGTAGCCATAAAGTTGTTTATACTTAGCATTTAGAATGGAAATAGGGAACTTTAAATTTATCATTTATTTACTTACATACATTACAATTAATTTAATACAAAACTTGTCACAAGCATATACATAAGTAGATATGTATGTTATTCAACATTAAACATTTTAGATAGGTTATTATAGTTTTTATATATGTTTTCTTTCACGTACTTTTCGTGGATACGTACATACATACATATGTATGTATACTTATTTCTTTTATTTGTTCTGCAACTGTATACCGTTGGACAATACAGGTTATGAGTATTATTGTTATTACTATTATTAATGTTCTTGTTAATGCTTTATAATTTCATAGAAAAAAGCACAAATTAAATTGGTAAATTTTAATGGAGACTCTGATTGATTAAACTAATCAATTAAGGTTAATACAACCTCTTTACACAATAATTTTTGTATTCCGTATACGTATTTCGGCAACTAAGTTTATCATCAGCAGATAATTATTCACAGTGTCGCATCTGAAACCACGACAAAACCCACACAGAAATAAAGTCCGTGCCAGACTTACACCTTCTAAAGCCAGACATACACTGTAGATTCGTTTCGCATGATTTAAATTATATTCTAATTTTAAACTAAACACTTATCTTAAGGTACACCCCCTGCTTGCATATGCGAACCTTTTGTCGATCGTATATTACTTTTCTATGAATTGAAATAGACATGAGTAAGGAATCGGACCTCCATTAACATATGGATTCTGTTCTTTGAAATATATATGCATTCATACAAATCTATTTCTAAGTAATTATACACAATCTTAATCATATGTAAACAATCCGCGTTTACGTTATGATTATTCTCTAGGACATGCTTTGCTCAATTAGATTTCTCAGGCCGATTAAATTTAATGTGCGCTATATGTTCTTTAAATCGGGTTTCTATCGATTGTTTTGTCTGATGTATGTATTGTTTATTGCAATCTAGACATTTCATTTCGTAAATTCTCGATTTCTTATTGACTTTGACTTTGTCTTTGGCATTTTCTTAGAGGGATTTAATAGAGTTAGTGGACCGAAATGTAACTTGAAGATCGCGTTCTTTAAAAACACTAAATGGTAAAAATATAAATGCTGATCTGCTTGCAAGTGGTACCCTGGATTGTCTTTTTTGTGAGCCTACTTTTTTCCGAATCAAAACATATCTCGCAATGTTCTTAATAAAATTTAACTCTTGTACCTCATTTCTGTTAGTGGGAAACTGCTGTTTTTTGTTGCATGTTGTGAATTGAACTCGCTGTGATAAATCTATTAACAGTTTCTTTTCGGAAAATATAAATTTCTATTTTATGATTATTTCTGATTACTAAGGTACCTAAGAAAGGTAAAGTGTCATTGTTTTCCTTTTCTACTATAAATTTAATCGTCGGGAATTTTAAATTTAATTGCTTAACGTAATCATCTAAGTTGCCATCTGCATATCTGATCCAAGGCCCTTGGAAAATATTTAGCGTTATGTTTAAATTCAACTTCAAAATTGCTCATAAATAAATCCGCTATAAATGAAGAAAGACAATTGCCCATTGCTATTCCTTGTTTCTGTTCATAGAACTTACCTTCGAATTGGAAACAATTTTGGAACATATGTAGAGTTGCTAATCGCACATATTCATTTATTTTTTTTTGATTAAATCTTATCTTTATAGATGAAATTCTTCTAAACATTTTAAAGTCTGGAATCGGTACCGAAAGAAACAATAACTTTTTTTTATTTTCCATATTCTGGATTTTTTTATTATTTTAATTTACAATTAAAACTAGTCAATTTAGACTAACCATTAATTTTGTTCTGATAAATCTTAAGACTAGGTACTTATCTACTAGAGTCTATCCAATGATGTCTTCTAGGCTTTTTCTGAGCTATACACTTCACTTCACTCGCGCACTGTGCTCTGCTTTTTTACACAACACACTACACAAGATCAGCAGGTTTTTTTCTCTTTAGTATTCGGACATGATGTTCGTTGTCCAGTAGTTGTAGTGCTTCTGGATTTACGTGAAGATGGAGTCTATCTTCATGCTTCCTAGCAAACCTTTTTATCTCTTCCTTAACAGTTGGAATCCGGAGATCTCTGTGGATGTCAGAATTGCGTATATACCAAGGGGCGTCCACTATGTTACGCAGCACTTTGTTCTGGAACGTTTGTATACACTTAACATTAGAGTCACTGGCACAACCCCAGAGCTGAATGCCATATAACCACACTGGTTTTAAGATCTGGTTGTAGATTAGTACTTTGTTGGAGATTGAAAGTTTTGAGTTTCTTCCGATCAACCAATAATGCTGTCTGTATTTTAGGCTTAGTTCAGTTCTTTTCTTCTTTACATGCTCCTTCCATCTAAGTCTGACGTCCAGATTCATGCCGAGGTATTTTGCGTTGGTTGAATGTGGAATATTTGATCCATTAATATCTAGTAGATGTGGGTCTACTATTTTCTTGTTAGTATAGTTCACCTGTACGGATTTAAGTTCGTTTAATTTGACCCTCCATCGTCTTGTCCAATTAACTAACTCGTTACTGGCTATTTGGAGCTTCCTGACAGACCTTTCCTGATCTTGGTCCACTGCGAGAAGAGCAGTGTCATCAGCAAATGTAGCGATGACTGCTTCCTCTATCACTGGTAAGTCACTAGTATACAGTAAGTATAGGATGGGCCCAAGTACACTGCCTTGTGGTACTCCCGCGTTTATCTCTTTCAGGTCCGAGTATTCATCCTCTTGTTTAATTCTGAATAATCTATCTGATATATATGATGTCAGTATTTCAGCATATTGTTTCGGTAGTAGTTTGTTTAATTTATGGATCAGTCCTTCGTGCCATACCTTGTCGAAGGCTTGTGCTACATCTAGGAATACCGCGGAGCACACTTGCTTTTCTTCTAGCGCACGTTTAATGACGTCAGTTATTCTGTGCACTTGATCTACTGTCGAGTGTTTTTGTCTAAATCCAAACTGATAGTCTGGAATCAGGTTATTGTTCTCTATTAGTGGTCGCAATCTCTTGATCAGTAGTTTCTCAAAGAGCTTTGATATTATGATTTGACATCATTGGGTTGTTTTCCTGGCTTTGGTATCATGATCACTTCTGCGACTTTCCAGCACGCAGGTACATGTTCTAATCTAAACGCTGCATTGAATAGGTAAGTCAACATGATTATACCCTTTCTAGGCAGGTGCTTTAAGATTTCTCCAGGTATGAGGTCGAATCCTGGAGCTTTCTTTGGGTTCAGATTAGTTTTTATCTCATCTGCTACTTCTCTGGGAGTAACCGGTGTGATATTTTCATTTCTATTGTTTTCGATATTCATGATATCTTGTCCTGGGTTGGGAATAAATATTTCGGCCAAGTGTTCTGCGAACAACTCTGCTTTTTGCTTGTTGTCTCTTGCCCATGGTCCACTATTGTTTCTAATCGGAGGAATAGAGGTCACCTGTCTTTTGATCTTCTTGGTCGCCTTCCACAGGGAATAATCAGTTTCGGATTTCTCTTCTAAGCTGTTGGGCTTTGTTATTGAGGATGGTTTTGTCTGCGGGATTCCTCGATTGTTGCCATCTTCTTCTAGCTCTTCGTTTCTCCTTGACTAGGTCCCTTATCTCAGCTGGGTAATTCACACCTTTGGTTACATATGTGATTTCTCTGGTGTTGTTGTATGCCGTTGTTTGGATAAGGCTGGTAAATTTCTCAGTTTCTTCTTCTAGTTGATCAGTGGTTCCCAAATTGACGTTCAGATCGATATTGTTCTGAAGGTCAATCCGAAAGCTTTCCCAATCCGTAATTTTGTTTGTGAGAGTAGCTCTAGCTGCCCTTTTTATTATTTTTTCACTTAGTGTTAGTATAATTGCTGAATGATCAGAATCCATGTCAAAGCTTTCCTCCACTTCTAAGAAGTTGGGGGACACCCTCCTGGTGATGAAGAAGACCAATAAGTCGGGTATTTTTTCGGTGTCAGTTGGCCAGTAGGTTGGCTTTCCTGTTGAGTGGTAGTTGCAATTGATTTCTTTAATTGCTTTCCTTAATTTTCTTCCTTTGGTCATAGTTAGTCTGGAACCCCAATCTACATGTTTAGAGTTGAAGTCACCACCAACGATAAATCTATCCCCCAGATGTCTCAGAACGGTAAGATAATCGTCTTTTGTAAGGTTATGCCTTGGCGGACGATAGCTCGCACCAATTTTTAGTGTTTGCTTTGTTGATTTAAGTCCAACCACAGTAAGTTGGATATCCTCTCTTTGTAGATGACTTTCTTCAAAGTGATTGAGTGATTCTTTTATTATGATAGCACTACCACCCCTGGCTTGATTATCCGGATGGATGGTGTGATATGTTTTGTATCTTCTTATTTTGAGATATGATTGATTTGTCATGTGTGTCTCTGATATGAGGCAGACATCTACATGTTTGATATTTAGAAAGACCTCGAGGTCATGAGTTTTGTTTAGAACACCATTGGCATTCCAGGCGACAATTCGTAGGTCTTTTTGATCCATAATTTTATTTTGCCTTCGGTATAGCACCAGTGCTTCTGGCTTCTAATCTGTCGAGTCTTGCATTAACACTATCTAATGTTTTCATCATATTCTGCATAAGCTGCATCATAGATGGTTCATTTGTTGATGGGGCAGGTGTCGCACTTGCTGGGTTTTGTTGGGTGGCTTGGGCATAAGACACACTTGGTCTGACTGTATTAGAAACATTTTGTCTTGGCTGAGGATTTGGTTTTTTACCCTTAGTGGTATTCTCCCTTCTTTTCTGTAGTTCTTTCGCTATTGTGCACCCTCTGTAACTAGCAGGATGTGCTCCAGAGCAATTGATACACTTAGCTGGTTTACTTAGCTCCTTAGTGCATTTTGTACTTAGATGTTCTCCTGCACATTTCACGCAGGCAGGTATCCTTCTACAAAACTTCCATGTATGGCCATGTCTTTGGCATCTTTTACATTGAGGGATTAGCTTGCTATTCCTTACTGCTTCTATTTTCACCTTCATGTGGTTGATGTATTGAATATCATAGATTTTTTTGATATCTTCTGTTCTATCAAATACTAGCATGTAGAGTGGTAACCGAATGTATACTATTTTATTGTTGTCAGTAGTTCTCTTGAGTTTTTGGATTACTGATATAATTTTAAATTCTCTTTCTTTGAGTTCCTTTAAGATCTCTTCTACTGAGGATGTAGGATGCAAATTTCTAACCATTACTTTAGTAGGCCGATTTGCTTTGTTTTCATAAGAGTGCCATTCAATATTAGTTTTGTTTATTAGGGCTGTCAGAGCTCTATACTCTTCATCAGAGCTGACGTTGACTTTAATTTGGTTATTACTCATCATACTAGTCCTATATTCAAAGTTTCCTTCATTTAGGCTATCTTTGACGACCTGATAATTTTTTACATTACTTAAAATCACCGGAAGCGGCTTAGTGATTTTAGGGGCTTTATCTGATCGTTTTTTGGGGCTCTCGTCCAATTTTTCAGGAGATTCCTCTGCTTTTCGTTTTTTCGTATTCTTGTTTTTTTCGATTCTGCTAAAAACCAATCCGTTTCTCTAGCTACGAGCTTATCTTCCTCATCTTTATTTTTTGGACTGTAAGAAACAATACCGACACTAAAACTTTCTCGTTTTCTAATTTACAATCTTTAATTCTTTGAATAAATTCTATTGAATTAGCAGGTGATAAGCTTTAAAGTTTTTCGGTCAAATTTTTGTATTCGTTCACCAACCATTTTGAAATTAACTAAGTGAGAAAGTTAATCCTTGAAATAATTAATTGGTCTCATTGAATTACCTGGTTCACGTATTTTAGGCAAACAATACGGTTTAGGTATCAACACATTACTCACATTTAATCTATAATTCTTGTTAGGAATCTTCAGTGTCCCTAATCATTTTTTTGGTAATGGATTTCTCTTCGATTCATTTAGTATTGTAGTATAGAACATGTAATTTGCATTTTCCTCGGTCTTGTTTTTTTTACGGACGAACATCATGGCGTTAGGTACAAATGCGCTATCCCGGATGCTTTCGTTCTTATGTTCTGTATCCACCTTTAGAGAAGTAAATCTTCATCTATCATACAGTAGAGTTTAATCTGGCAGTAGATCATACATATAATTAACAAAGCAACGTACCTTACAATATCTAACATCTTGTTGTAAGGGAGTGAAATTTAGACCCGGATTATGTACCGTTAAATCATTTTAAATTTTATAGTATATATATATATATATTTGTTCATTAGACTGTTGAAATGATTAGTTCGTTTATATGCAGTTAATTATTTAACAGAGCTATAGGTCCATTAGACAGCGGCTAATTATCGAGTCTTTTCATAAGTCCAATTAATTTTAATCACTCATCGTTCTCAAAACGTTACATATATTCAATAGCTTTAATTTAGTTGCTAGTTTATAAACAGCTGATGATTATTACACCTTACATTAATTTAACCGCTAATAATCTTAAATTTTGTAATGTCCGGTCCTGTGCTTAATAGGATTTTAAATTAACGCCCATATTCTCGCCCTTCTAGCGATCTTTCGCTTAATTTTCAGGGTGCTAAACTAGTTCAAAACTGAATTCGCAGAGTGGAGGAGTTCCCTGTTAATAAGATGTAATAGAACACCACAATATTGTTACCCTGAAAGCTCCTATGCTATTATTGAAACAATGGATCAAAAGAAATATGTTCGTTACTCTCTTAACTAAAACCCCAAAGATAAGAGATGCGTTTCGCAAATAAAAAGAAACGAGAAGTCCGCCTCTATACAAGTTTATTGTATGTTCCAAATTTTGGTTTACAAGGTATAGAGTATGGTCGTTTATTACAAATAAGTATTAAAAATACATAAAAGGAAATGCTTACGTTATTGTTATTAACTAATATGCAAAAATAATCCCCCTCTGGATAAATCTACAGTATAGTTGATGCATACAAAATTATACAGTAATACATGTGTCCCTTATTGGACACCTAATAACAACAGATTACGCAAACAAAGTAATTGCAAAAAAAATTATACAGATGAATAAGGTTCAGCTTTTCACTGAATTAATAGTTACTTAAATATTGAATGAAATGATAAAAGGTACAATTTGGCTGTGGTTTTTAAAAGAAAACGTTTAATTGAATTCAAAGAAAAGCTATAATAGTAGGCTGATGGCAAACTAATTATTTGTTAACGAGCAGAAATGGGCAATATCTTTCTGTAAAATATTGATATTATATATATATTATATTTCAGCCACTAATTCTCCCGATTATATAAATTAATGGTTTCATAAATACCTTCTCTTAGTCTGCATTGCTTTAAAACTCCCTCGGGTCTGAATAGTCTTAAAGGTCCCGCAACTGAATGGAACAATAGTATATAAATTCAACCGTTGTAACCACAGTCTTTAGAAGTGTTTAATATTTATAACGAACTAATACATAAAATAAAATAGTAGTATGAACATTTTATCCCAAGTTTAGTATTCCGATGACCTCGACGGATCTAGTCAAATTGCTATATTACCCCTTGAGGGTATTGATCAAGCTCTGTCTTTCTAATCAGATGGGCATGAGATCCTTACATACACATTCACTTCGTCTGTACAACAATTAATAAATTACCAACAGGTGGTAGGTAGGTAGGATAAACTTATAACCCTAAAGTCAGAGTAGATAAAAAAAGAAACAAAGAAAGATATTAGGCCACTGTGAAATGCAAAGTTTTTAGTTTACTTATCTCTGGGTGTTTTTGAGGGTTAATTAATTGTATTTAAGATCGTTCTTTCGATAAAATAAGCCAAAATAAATCCTACTTGAATTTTCGAACACCACGTGCGTATTTTTTTACCAACTTATCAATCACTTTCCATAAAGTTGATAAACCATGTTGATAGAAATGCAATAAACCATTGCCAATATAATAAGCCTGATTACTAATTCTAAGTTAGGATTTCTAAATGGCGTAAGAGCGGAAAATTGTAATCTCTTAGAAAGTTAACGTTGGAAAAGAACGATAGTAATCCGCCATTTTCTTATATATGATTAAGCATGAAGAAAAAGTGAATGCTACTATTACAAAACCACTGGGAATAGTTTTCAATCAATAGAAAGACAATAATCACCTGATTTGGTTAATTAAATTTTATTAATTATGTGTGCCTTCTTCTTTGCCAGTCTTTTTCTATTGTTTTTATTGCTAATGGCGGCTTATGAGTACATTAGTATATAAAGATATAGCATCTAGGGTAACGAGTTAGAAATTATGAGGAAGTTTTGGGTTTTAATAAATTTAATAAATACTCAGGAGTTTTTCTATATAACATTCATTTTTTCCTAAGGTTCGTGAAATAGAATTTGCTAGAAATTTTTCGAATTCATATGTAGTACTTTATATTGATGACACTGTAGGGTTGAGTGGTATATTGTTTGGATACCCTATAAACAGTTTTTAACTATGTTATTGACTTTTGTTTGTATTTTTAGATTGGAACATTTTCTATTTTTTTGTATGTTTCTTTACCTGATTATAGACAATTTGACCAGCATTCTATATCCCAGGAATTAAATCATGTTACCAAAGCTCTTATAAATAATAATTTCTCCAACCATAATATTCAACGAACCATAAATCGACATCTTAATCCCAAAATCCCACAACTTAATACACAGGTTACATCATCTCTCCCCCTCTCTAAAGCCCATCTACCCTATATACAAGGTGTTACTGACCGCATCAGTAGGGTTCTTCTCAAAAACAACATCAAAATCACCTTCAAACACCATTCCAAATTATCTGACCCTTTTTCCGTAAAAGACCATATTTCTTTAGAATCACCTGGTGTGTTCAGGATTCCTTGCTCATGCGGCAGTGTATATATTGGTGGGTGAAACAAAGCGGCCTATCGGCACTCGTGTTTCTGAACATGAGCGTTGTACTAGGTTGCTACGCACAGCCGGTTCTGCACTTGCCGAGCATAGGCTGGAAACCGGGCACCAAATTCAGTTTAATTCGACCAAGATCCTATCCCGCACTAACCATTACTATGGTCGCAAAATCCGTGAAACTATAGAGATCTCTAAGCACCCTAATAACCTTAACCGCGATGATGGCTACCCCCTACACAACGCTTAGCAATCCTGCATCTCCAAACTACGTTACGCCACCGTAACGCTCTATTGACCCATGACCTATTACCCATATATAAACCCGTCCACCATCGACTTACACCAGTTTCAGTGCAGTAGTTTAGCCCTGACGATGTCCCATACAAATGGGTACGAAACGTCGGCAGAGTGACGCGGTTCCAGCCCGGAAACCCAGAAGCAGATAGAATAGACTATTCATTTCATAATATATTCATTTTTCGTTGTTATGATGGCTTTGTTAAATTTGTCTGCTCTAATTATAACGAATCTAATCGAAAATGATACAAAGTTCTAAAAAAATTGTTTGCTAGATACTCAAATAATTCTTGAGACGAGCAGTAATCCAATAAGTTATAAAAATTATGTTGAACATTTCCTAACATTTCCGGAGTGCCATTATGACTAGCTTCAATAATTCTTGGCCGTTACTGCTCTTGATTCGAAAGATGTTGATGAACGTAATCGTATACGATATTACTTATGAAGGGCCACAGAAAGTAATCATTTTTTAGGTATCTACTTTTTAATTTTTTAGACTGTTGTGTCACTGGTAACAAATTCATTAGCAATTTGTCGAGTAAACACAATAAGATTTAGTTCTACCAAAGCACAAATTTGTATTTCTAAATCGCTGACACTTTGATGAATAACATTTTTATTTTTACTGTCCACTAAAGTAAATGTTGTTTTCGACCATCGCACCATTCTACGGAACGTATTTGCGCTAGGAATAGATCTTTCTGAATAATTTACAGTAAATAAATTCCTAGTCCTTTCCGCTGAATTTCCACAGTAAACATGTTTAATCATAAATAACATTTCTTCGGGCATATAATAACACATTTTAATATCGGGTGTTTTTTTTAGAGGTATAGAACTTTAAGTTGGCAACACTTTTTTAACTGGCGGCCATTTTGTCAGCTGTTAAGTGATTCATATTTAGTTTGGTTTGTCATTTCAACATGAAATTTATTTTGAAAATCATGGTTCTGTTCGAAATACGTATCGCGCACTACGTCAATATTACGGTCAACATAATCGTCCATCAGAGCAATTAATTCGATTAACTATGGAACGTTCTCGCACCACGTATACTCTAAATGATAACACGCATCCAGAGAGACGTCATACAGTGCGTACAGAAGAAGTCATTGCTGCTATAGAGCGTAGCGTAGAGGAAGACCCGAATCAGCCTATCCGCCATCGTGCACAGGAATTGGATATGTGTCCATCCACTTTATGGAAGATTTTGCGGAAAGATCTAGGTTTGCGTGCTTACAAAATCCAACACGTGCAAGAATTGAAGCCACACGATCACCTAGCAAGGCGTAGATTCGGTGAATGGGCCCAAAACAAGATTGCCGTTGTTCCCGATTTTCATAATCGAATTTTGTTTAGCGATGAAGCTCACTTTTGGTTGAATGGATACGTCAATAAACAAAACTGCCGTATTTGGAGTAATGATAATCCTTAAGTGTGTGTTGAGACACCGTTATATCCAGAAAAACTGACTGTTTGGTGTGCTTTATGGGCTGGTGGAATAATTGGTCCGTACTTCTTTGAAAACGAAGCTGGCCAGAACGTTACAGTCAATGGTGACCGCTATAGAGCCATGATTACTGGCTTTTTCGTTCTTCAATTGAACAATCATGATGTGTAGGAGTTGTGGTTTCAACAAAACGGCGCAACATGTCACACAGCTCGTGCCACAATTGATTTATTGAAGGAAACGTTTGGTAACCGCATAGTTTCACGCTTCGGACCCATGAATTGGCCTCCAAGATCGTGCGATTTAACGCCGCTTGACTATTTTCTGTGGGGATATGTGAAGTCGCTAGTCTACGTCGATAAGCCCGAAACGATTGACCACTTGGAGGACAACATTCGTCGCGGTATTGCCGATATACGGCCACAAGTGTTGGAAAAGTCATCGAAAATTGGCCCTCCAGATTAGACTACGTCCGAGCCAGCCGTGGCGGTCATATGCCAGAAGTCATATTTAAATTATAATGCCAGAAGATTATCTTTCGAATAAAGTAAATTTCATGTCAATTTGAAAAAATCATATTTGTTTTATTCCATTTCAAATTTCTATACCTCTAAAAAAAACACCCGTTATAAAGAGAATACACCTGTCTTGATATAAGTAGAGAGACTCAGCCGATTATCGAACCTCCTCATTGACCTTAACCATAACGCATGTTGTAACGGTCAAGGTCAATGAGAAGGTTATAGAATCGGCTGAGCCCGTTGAGGTTTCAATGTCAAGGTCACTTTGAGCTCGTTTCAAGATTAAGGTCACGTCGAGGTCGAGGTTCAATGTTAAGGTAATGTCATGGTCGATGTCGTTTCAGAGCAGGATCACTTCAAGGTCAATGTTATTTCAAGGTCAAGATCAATTCAGTGTCGATGTCGTTTTAATGTCAAAGTCAAGGTAATGTCGCTTTTCAATAAACGGATTATAAACCAGTGCTGGTTTTATTTCAATAACAGTTTAAGTTAGTGATTTAAGTGAAAATGGGTGTTCTATTCTGAAACGAATATAATTTCGAATGTAAATAATATCTTCAAGTGATTATTATTTAGAAAAAATATTAAGTTTCAATTTAAAGATTATTCATTCATTTAACCTTCAGTAGAAGTTTGAGTGAAAACACTGGCTCCATAGCAATTCGGCGGGGCACGTTTGTTATTATCTTTGATAAGAGGAAGTGGAAGATTTGAATGAAGATACCTGCTCCATGGCAGTAGGTTTATAAGGAGATGCTTGTTTTCATTTGAGTAACATTTTAACTTTACGTTTTGACAGTGTAGTTTCAACTTATGGTATATTCATTGAATGTAATCAAAATGTTTGAATGTGCATATTGTGGAAAAGAATTTACTAGCAGAGATAATACAAGTCGACACATGTTGACTTCATGTAAAAGAAAGAGGATGAAAATAGATAATACAAGTAATAATTTAGATTTAATGAAATGTAAAACATGTAATGTATTTGTGGAGAGAAATTGTTATACTGCACATATTCGCAGCGCTATGCATCAAAGTAAAGCATTCGTAGCAGTTGATAATGGCGTAAAAAAGAACGTTGCAGCATTTGGAGATAGGATAGTAAATTATCGAATATCTGATCCATCTCGTATATACATTGATGTGGAAGAATTTGCTCATAATATTAGAAAAAAAGTGATAACATTAATATTAATTAATTCATATGTGCACAATTCTTTGAAAATAAATTTGGAACTGTATGCAATATATCATTTATTAATCAAGAAGGATGTAGAAATAAAATCATTTAACACTCGTAATAAAACTCATGGAAGTGATATATATATATATATATATATATATATATCCATTATATGGTGAATGTATTGATGAAATTAAGAATAAAATGAGTGAATTTCAAGAGCGGGAGTCAGGCAAATAGAGATTAACGTTATTGTTTTGTTATAATACTAATTTAAATTTCATATATGCTTTAGGATGAGCGTTGAGTAATATTTTATATTTAGAAGTGAATATGAATAAAGACAGTACCAGCGTCAATAAAGAAAAGAAAGGCAGTCATAAATGTTCAAAATTCTGACAGAGCTTGTTTTTCTTGGGCTATTACTTCAGCTCTAGCTGAGCCAGTAGGAGTTCCACAAAGGGTTACTTCATATCCATATTATGATAC